>JAMYIC010000503.1:0-12050 GCA_024112705.1 Microcera coccophila | reverse complement strand
CCCCCCCCCTCTAGGCGCTGTTCGGGCCTGAAAATGCACAGCCACCTTCTGCAGTTCCCCCTGGCCCGTGCCTTCGGTTGAATCTCTCCATCCCCTGTCGTGCGTGGCCAAGCCCGCTAAAGGCGTTCCGCCCACAGGTTTCACGCTTCCACTCCGGAGGGGCTTGGGTGTTAGTCTGCGCTTCTGGAGGCCCTTGTGGATGTGAATATAATACTGCGCTTCTTCGTTCTTCTGTCACCTCCATCTGCTCTTCAGTTTCCTCAACAAGCATCTCCAAATGCAATTGCAATCACGACCTCTCATTTAAGCTCAAGAGACCCTTGTACCTCAACTAGCAGGATTCGAAGTGCTGACAAGTACTACCGGCTCATCGATTCTACGCCTCTCAACATCCTCCTCCTCAACAACTCTTCTCCCTCACAACCACAATTTGAACCATGTCTTCACAATCGTCGCCGACGTTGTCTCCTGCCAACGACTTCCGTTCCCGTACCTCGTCCAATGCGTCTAGACGATCCAACCTATCTCTCGACCTCTCCAACCTCCCTCCGCTCTCAACGCCTACCCCTCCTTCCAACACACTCCTCTTCACCAATCTCAACAACCTCGACATCTTCCTCCCCGAAAACCTCCAGACCATTCGAGACCTCGTCTCGCAAACGGCCCCGATCCATGCTTTCGCGCCACTCAAGTCTTTCCGTCGCATCCTCATCTCCTTCTACGATGAACAAGCCGCCATCGCCGTGCGACAGATCTGGGAGGCCGAGGCGGTCATGGGCGAGCGGCTGAAGGTTTACTTTGGACAACCTACGCCCGTGGAGGCCAAGGATGAGCATCTGGCGCTGCCTGACGCCGGCAAGCTGTTCTTCATCTCCCCCCCTCCTTCGCCACCCCATGGCTGGGAGATGCGTCTCGAGGATGCGCCCAACAAGCTCGTCCACGCCGAGGATCTTGCCGATGCCCTCGCTAAGCTTCATCATCGCCCCGAGCCTGTCGACTCGCCCATCACTCCTCCCGACTCTGCCATGCCCGGCCGAAGAAGCCGAAGCTCTACTCTCATCTACCAGCCTGAGAAGAACGACATGCCTGCAGTTATCGTGGACGATATGACGGATGAGCTTGAATACAGCCCTGTTGAGGAGTCCAAGCCCATATTAGCGCACACGGCGCGGCCGCCAGTGGAGTTGATGAACGATGCTTAGGAAGACGAGATGGTGGATCAAACGTAATTAATCATCGTGAGCACATGTATTTGTTTGGGCACTGTATTAGGGCGGCGTTGAGGATGATATCGGGCACTATAGGTCGTCGACGACTCTAAGTTACATCAATGGCAGGTTTTACGCCTGCTCAGCTTCACGCGATGCTGCTCAGCTGGTACATTGGAGTTGGGGATCTTTTGGTTTCTGGATTTCTAGTGCAGACACTCTAATGCGAAGCAGTAACCTCAGTAAACACGGCTACGCTCTTGTACAATATCATTTTCATCGGCTTGAAATCTATAAAATCAGCTGTCGGATTTTGCTGAAACCTAAAGCAACTTAATTCGTGACGGCCCCCTCCACGAAAAGGGAAATCTCCACAACGCTTCATCATCCGAGGCTTGACAGTGGCTGCGCCTGTGTCGTGATGGTTGAGTGAACATGGCGCAACACGGAGCGCAGCCAGCCAAGATCCAAGCCGACACTGAAGAACCTGGCCACCGCCACAAAGCCCACTACCGCTCCTACCACCAACACAGCCCAGAGCGGCCTGCGCGTCATCGCCGTTGTAATCCAGGTGTCTGCGGCGTCGGACCTCTCGGGAACGCCCAGTTCTGTCATCGTACCAAGGCTTGGCACATATTGGAAGTTGAACTTGGTCAGCTGCCCAATGCCCCCGACCTTCTGGCTCGTAATCATATGATGGGCGAAGGTCCTGAATTTCTATTTCTACAACGTTAGCCGCGGATCCAGGCTGGCGAGAGGAAGTGTGTGTGAGATGTACCTCATCGCGTCTCTGCTGCATGTGTGCTGGCAGCCAGGGGTAGGCATAGCTCAGAACGATAAGCATGAAGCACTGTGTCCAGATCAAAGCGCGATAGTAGAGGCTTGGTCTTTCGATCCCCAAAGCACCGGCGAGGTCGGCCCCGTTGAGGCGGTATGCTTGCGCCGCAAGATACTCGCGTGGGAAATAAAGGGGCGGTATGCGGGCTTCGGCGGTGAGGATGTTGTTGGCGAGAATCTTAGAATTCTCGGATGGCTGGATTTCTGCAATCATGATTGATTCCATCATCGCTTTTGCCTGCTCGGGCGTGGCCATCCAGTCCACGGGCGTTCCCAGCAAGTACCCGACATATCGCCAGAGAGCGAGGTAGTCTGCGATTTGCTGCTTGCTCAAGAAGATTCCTTGTCGGGGAAGTGCCATGTACACGATGGCAACCGAGTACACCGAGACGGTGCCCATCTGATGAAGGTCATTGATGGGGATGCCCCATTTGTCAACATCAAAGTACCCTGGCCTGTCGTGTTCGAGTTGCATCAGACGACGCCGCACAGCCGCGTGGAGAAGTCGGACCCGGACCGAGGACTCAAAACCCTTACCGCCTGGCTTGATGGCATCGAGGTCCTCGATCACTTCCATGAAGTGCTGCAACGTTTCGAGTAGCCGGCGTCTTGTGACCTGTATACCGAATCCACCAGTTCTTGAAAGAGTTTCCACGACTCGCCACGCCCCCATTCCTCCAAGCAATGATTTATATAGAAGCTTTCGGGGTCAGCTTGGCACGTAGGTAGTTTGGCACGCCGAGTGTGACTTACCCCGATCAAAATCTGCCCGCTAAACTGATAAACCAAACGTTGGCCTCGATGGATTTGATCCCAGTCAACCCACTCGGGCACGGTCGAGGCCTCTCTCCATAGCACACCCAGCACCTCATCCGAGTTAGCATGCTCTTTTAGGAGAGCGTATAAATCCTGCTGGCCCTCGCCCGGTCCGTGAGTACACCTCCATGACTTCGATCCCGGGGGAGAGAGGGCGTCAAACTGATCCAAAGCATCAGTAGCGAGCTTGTCGTAACTGTACAATAAGTGAGAAACCTCTGCAGCAGTCAAATGCTCAGAGGTCCAGCCAAACTTATGCCCCCAGACAACCCTCGTGTCATTACCACGCCAAAATCGGAGCAGATCCATCGCGACATACGGAAGCAAGTGAGGCAAACGAAAGTCGGGGAACACGACCTCTATGGTTTAATCACTCACGGTCCAGGTCTGGTCACCGCCTTGGCCGCGGGAGACGAATCGTTGAAACCATGCACATGGTGCCGTCTCTGTTCTCCTCTAGGTTGGGTCTAGAAGCCCTCAGTGTTGCTAGACCCGGGGCCTGGTGGGCAGCATCGAGTCACACCCCGCCTTGGAGGTGTGGCCAGACGGGCAAGACGGGCCAAAACCCGGCGGAAGGGTGTCGAGACCTTCTTGAGAGGGCAACCCGGTATGGTTGTTATCAGGTCATGACAACGAGACTCTTGTACTTCCGAGAGACTAAGATGTCGGTCCGCCTAGGCTAGGTGCATTAAGGCCAACGGCTGGTCCACTCTACCACATAGAAAGTGGCCCTAACTTGAAGCCATGAGAAAAGAGAATCAGGCCGAGACCGCAACCTGCCAGCCCATAGAGGAACTTCTTGTCATTTCCGCAGCAGAATGATCCGAGAAGATGATACTGAGGCGCAGGCTCCAGTACAACGGAAAAACCGAGGTGCCTAAACCCAGCAGATGCTTTATCAATTCATGTTATGCGCAGTAGCAAGATGCTGACAACGGAAGTTTGAAATTCCTTTTATAGGAATCTCTTACTTTACACGAACGAGTAGAAGCACTCGAGACTATGAAAGCTGTCACGATATGATATCTGATGTGCGGTGCCTGACTTATAGTACTAGGGGATTTCTCAGCGGATACTCCTAATCCGTTGCGTGTATAACTTACCTTCCTACATCTTACAGCTGTCGAACTGTATTCATGAATTCATAGCAAACCTTGTTTCAGGGTCTCGGATTGCTCACTCTGTGAGGCAGGCAATCTTGGATGGTGGAGAACGACGCATGTATCAACGCAGAGACAACAAACCCAGAATGCCACGTAGGGCCAGGCCATGGGCTGATTTAGAATGTGGTCATGAGGCCTGCTCTCCCCGAAGCGGCGCTTCAAATTGTCGTCTTATTAACGGAAACTCATGATGGCGAGAAAAGTGCGGGATGCAATTGCATGTGATCCCATCACTATCGGGGCCGGGCATGACGATATTCCGAATGGCAGGGGTGTGATAGACCCACGCCAGACCCCGGTCCGGGACGCTAGCGGAATTGGAAGCACATCACCAAATTGATCAGCTTTTCCTTGCATCTTGTCCCAGATCTGCGACAGGTCAACTTTGCCCAATATGGGCTGTTCATGTCGCGTTACCTCTCTGAGAATCTTCGTCCAAGGCCTTGCGCAGGTCCATCGTGTTGAGCCTTCATTTCTTCGTCTTCATTCGTCTCCTACGCTCTTCCGAAGCCAAGCAGCCCCTACCCGACAGGCTCGGGCTCTCCATGCCACGAGATCTTTGAAAAGCGAGGATGCAGCCGTCGTAAATCCGACTTCTTCAACTCAGCCGCGCGAAGAAACTTCAAAAATCCCAAGCGACAACCACTCTCCGGAGACCCCTAAGTTTCCCAAAGAAGAAGCCCCGGAGCGATTGCAAGAGAAGCCGATGCGAAGGAAGCCAAGAACGTCTTGGACTCCAATTGGCAAACCCGGCAGGCCTTCACAACCCAAACTCGATGACCGGTCGCCCAAGAAACAAGGGGAGCCTTTCACCAAAAAACTCGAGTCGAAACGTTCGCCGCCCCCCAGCAATTTGGACGCCCCCAAAGTTGAGGTGCCGCACTGGAAACTGCAGAAGGAAGCTCTCAAAGAGAAATTTCCCGAGGGCTGGAACCCGCGTAAGCGTCTTTCGCCAGATGCTCTGGCGGGCATTCGTGCCCTCAACGCCCAATTCCCCGATGTCTACACAACAGCTGCACTCGCAAAGAAATTCGAAGTGTCGATCGAGAGCATTCGCCGAATCTTGCGGAGCAAATGGCAGCCCTCGGTCGACGAAGAGCAGTCGCGCCAGGAGAGATGGTTCCGTCGCGGAAAGACTGTTTGGGAGCGCCAAGCCGCTCTCGGTATGAAACCGCCCAAGAAGTGGCGAGATGAAGGTATCGCGCGAGACCCAAGTTATCACGCCTGGCGGCAGGGGGCGACGAGGAAGAACCAGGACTTTGAGAGGAAGGAGAAGGATATCCACCGCGAAGAATGGCAGAGACGAACTCGGGGCGGGAGAGGAGGCTCATGAGAATGTACAATCAATCCTTACGACGAGGATACAACGCCCTTAGCCTTAATGGCATGTACAACATATCATATGTACTATCAACTCTGTTACGAGCATTATATAGACACCATAAATTGTCCCATGAGAGGACACCATCGTCATGAAGCTGGTCAAATTGTCATTGAAAAGCCGTACTGAAGTCTCGAAGCACTGGCGAGACCAACCCTGGACGACGCAGCTCAAGTCGAATTCCCGCAAGCGCTGGTGGGTACCTCGAACAGGGGGTTGAACTTAGAAACGGCACCAGGGGGTATCTCCATACCTAGCGCTGAGACGACAACTCCAGTTTCATAGGTAGCCAGTGCCACATGTCAGTGTCCAACATGCCACTCAACTCACAATTTTTCGACGATAATTCTCTTCCATTGCATATAGTTTAGGTGGGAGTTCCGTTGGAGTGCGTACAACCGCGGATTCGAAATTCGGAGCACCGTCAAGGACATCTTTTGTTCTAACCAAAGTTACCAACCCCACCAGCTTCGATCATCCATGATGCCCCGAACCATGGAATACCCTCGCCCGCCACAGCGCGACTCCTGGTTCGCGCCGTTATCCATCGATCTCTTCCTGAAAGTTCTCAAAATTACTATCTTCCATCCGTTCATCTGCTGGCTCATCCCCGTGTGCTTCCGCGCCCAAACGGTCAAATGGGAAGCACCACCTATGGTCATCTCCATTGTGTGGGCGACGTTTATCACTCTTTGCTGGATGGCCAACGTTATCAATCAGCGCATCGCTCATGGAATCCCGCGAGACGTGGACCTCAGTGAGGAGGTCATCGTCATCACCGGTGGAGCCAGCGGCTTGGGGTTGTTGATTGCCGAGGTGTACGGTATGCGCGGCGCAACGGTAGCGGTGTTGGATGTGAACGACATGGAGAATACCGAGGCCCGGGGTGTGACTTACTACAAGTGCGACGTTAGCGATAAGGCGCAGGTTTCCAAGGTTGCGGCTGAGATCGAGAGAGACGTGAGTTTGGCGTTGATAATGTTGACGAGTCCCTTGCTAACGAGCCATCTCAGCTCGGTGCACCGACGGTACTCATCAACAATGCCGCTATCGTGGTTGGGAAGTCACTCCTTGACCTCTCCATGGATGAAATCGACAGAAGCCTGACTACTAACCTCTTGGCCCCCTTCTACTGCCTCAAGGTCTTCCTCCCCGCCATCATCCGCGGCGGGAACGGCGGCACCATCGTCAACATCTCGTCCGTCATTGGCACAGTTGGCGCCGCTCAACTCACCGACTACGCGGCCGCCAAGGCCGGGATCTCAGCTTTGCACCGCTCTCTGACTGCCGAATTGCGGGAGAGCCACCCTGAAATCCGCACCGTCCTCATCACTCCCGGCCAGTTGAGCACGCCGCTCTTCTACGGGGTCCAGACGCCCAACAGCTTCCTTGCTCCCGTGGTGGAGCCCGTGGATGTGACGAAGGAGATTGTAGCTGCCATTGACAACGGCCGGGGAGCTACGGTGGCTATGCCTTTGTACGCTAGATGGATCGATTGGTACCATGTGCTGCCGGTTGGTGTGCAGGTTATTGCGAGATGGGTTGCGGGCGTTGATCGGGGCATGAAGACTTTTATCGGAAGGGGAAACCGCAAGACAGCCGACTACGAAGAGAAGAAGCTGAAATAAGCTGGTGCTGGCGCCAGTGTCATCGAGCTAGGCACCGTGATGCTACGAATAGGAATAGCGAATATAGAAAAGTAATCTTCACCGCAACCGCTCTCAGACGAACTGGTACCGATTCAAGCAACACAAGTGATGACATTGCCTGCAGCTGCACATCACCGGACATGGCAACCCTTCCTCAAGTCAGGCGGATCCAACCAATCGAGACAGCAACCTCAACCACAACCAAGGCTGCTCAATCAAAGCAGCCTTGGGTAAGATGGGTCCTCGGTGTCTAAACTCGACCGTGGCCGCGATGTGTACATCTCGTTTTGATGGGTTATCTCGGAGATTAGATTTATTTAGCAACCACTCTCTCAACAAGGCAGTTAGAAACCAATCAGTCCGCCACGGCATGATATATCTTGATTGCAACCCTTCAATCTAGGGTTGCCATCGTCATCGTGTTCCCTTACTGCGCCCCCTCGGTCTTGCTTCAAAGTCTCGTTGTCTCGGAATCTGCCCGTATGACCTTGCACGTGAAGTTCGATGGTCGGAAGACGAGGTTGTATTTGCTGCAAGTCTCAAAGCCGCAGCCCACCATTGATGGCGTATACACGGGAGCTGGTGCTAGCCGCTGCAGAGCGATTCCGTCGGCTGCCATGACAGGTCAAACCAACGCGGTCGAGGCCAATAGCGTGGTGGCGGCGGGCGGCTTCCATGTGCCATTAAACGAAGCACCGCATGCGGTGGCTGCAAGCTGTCGCTCGAGGGCTACAATGGAATGTGGACACACGTTGTCCTCGCAGCGTTGCGGGCGTTTTGTTGCCCCAACGGCCGCTTGTGCGAGAACAGTTCGGGCTGCAGCATTCTTGGTTGCCCGAACCTCGAGGGGGCGTCACCGCAAAGAGGATGGCCGTCGGCTCCTCTGCCGCCGCGGGGAGCAACCAGAGAGGAACCAGAACCCATCGATCGCCTAGCCTTGCGCCCACCGATGATGCCGCGGCGCCTTTGGCTGCTGGTCCGAGTCCAGGGCGTCCAGGGCAGACGAAATGTCAAAAGAAGCCCCCGTCTTGGCCCGCGCTGGGCGCGACCAGACTATCGGTTCGGGCTTACCCCACATGGGCAAGGAATGCGGGACCGAAACTTCATGAATTGGAAATCGCCAGAGGACCGGAAGCATCTTCGAAGAGTTGAAAGCGTCGGTGCTGAAAGGAGTGTGGGTTTTGTGTCGATCGGCCCCCCCTCCCCCCTCTCGTGACCGACATGCTGCCGAGTTGAATATGACGAAGGCTCTTTTTGTCGGTCTCGCTCGCGGGCCTTCGAGTCCGGGATCGTAAAGGTGGCTTGCTTGGGCCGCCTCGGGGCATTGTACGAAGCAACTAGGTCATTGGATATTGGGGAGGGGGCAGGAGTCGAGAGACGGTCGTCGTCACTCACGCCCGCAACGGAGTGGCACCCTGTCAACCTCCATCCTCATCCGTCCACGTCCAATTCGGAAAGCGCTTCTAGTCCAAAGCTTCACCTGTCTGGGCTGAGATTAATCGCCGAGCGGTGGCTGTCTGGCCATTGTCTCAAGCCGACCAAGCAGCGGTTCTCATCGAGAGGGAGGGGGAGGGGAAGCGTTCAAGTCGTGACATGGGGGCTCTTTAAACCAGCCAGATGAGATCAGATTGATTGAAGCTAACGAGCCTGACACAGTCGGTAGCAGGCTCAGATAGAAGCCATCTTGGGTGTGGCCGCGTGAAAATTGGAACCTGGCCGACGGCGGCACAACCTGCAGCTGCCCTGCATCGATCAGGTCAATCAATCAACGGCCCTCGCTCTGCGCCGCCCCAAAGTCAACTCATCCATCAGTCAATCGCCTTTCCCTTCGTCGTGCGTTTCTTATCAGCGCCCGCCAAACTCCCCATCCCACCAATCACGTTACCGCCTCCAGAGCCACCACGCGGGCGCCCCAGCCGCCTAGTCATCGTCGCCCCAGATAAGCATTCCTCTCTCCAGCTCTCATCCTTACAACCTGGCTGGGCCATGTCATATCCATGAGTTTAACCCCAAAGCCCGGACGGGGTCTCGAGCCTCTGGTGCCTCCCAAGCCTTTTAGGCCCCATGAATGCCTCCCGCCTCCCCCGTGAGCCGCAGGCGGTTCAAAACTACATGACCAGTGTCTTGGCCCAGCCTGACTTCCCCTCGACTTCAACCTCAACCTCAGTTTCAGGCCTTTCCACTCAAACAACTTCGCCGGCAGCCCAACGCCGCCGTCCTCGTCCTCCCAGGCCCCTGCCGAGGAATGCAGGTACATCGCTGAGGCCTAAGCGCGAGAGATATAGAAGGCCCCGCCGCCGTAAAGGACGCAAGTTGACTATGGCATCGTGGTGGGTTCCCTCGCGGATCGAATCCACTGTCACCAGGGAGTTTGTCTTCGACCATTTGCTCCCCGACGAAATTGAGCGGTTGGACCGCTCGGTAGCTTTTGGAGATGAGGACTTGACGGAGCGGACGTACTGGGATAGCCTCCATGACGATGCGCCTCGTCTGTTCCTCATCCTTGCCGACATTGGCGCACCGGATCAGATATTCGGTGTCATTGATGACGGTTGGGATGATGCTGAGCTGCCCATCGCTCTCAAGGACGTCCATCGCCTTCAACTAGCAGCAACTCATGGCGACCGCCTAGATCGCAAGTTTTACCAGCGCCAATTCCATTATCTTCTAAAGACTCTCGACCACGGCCAGCACGAAGTCTACAGCGAAGACGACGTTGTGCCCTTGGATGTCGTCGATCGCCAGCCACTCGCCCCTCACAAGACACTGCTAGTTGACAAAGTGAAGCTACCCAACGTTCCAGACATCATCTTCAGTCGACGGCGATATCCCCTAGGAAATGGACCAGGGCTTATGGCGCCCCAGGAGTTCCTCGACGCTGTTCAGAAGATCAGAGGTCTCGAGAATGACCATGTAGTCTCTTATTGGGCGTCCTACACTCACCTAGGGTACGGCTATGTCCTCTTCACCCCGGCAAACGACTTTACCTTGAAATCATTCTTAGCAACGACACCGGCATCGTATAAAAACATGCCCAAGAAGGACCGCCGGGAACTAGTCGTCAATTGGATCCTCTGCCTCGTCGACACCTTGTGCTTCTTCCACAGCAAACACCGCTCCCACTGCTTTATCAAACCCTCTACGGTCCTTTTCGACAACCAGAATCACATCTGTTTTGCCGACTCAACGAGATTAACCCCGGGTGGGCTGTCGCACCAAACAGACAAGTCATCGTTTGACAGGGAATGGTATGATTACGCTGCTCCCGAGCAGTGGTTCCGCCCTACTGGAGCTTCCAGTCCACCCACCAAGGCGTCCGTCCTGCCGTCTCCTTCTGCCTCTCCAGACAGTGGCAGTATGAACATCACTAAAGCACCCGACCTGGCTGGTTCACCGAATGCAATGCTCTTGACGCCGAACCCGCAATTAAGCCCGCAACAAGCGGACATCTTCTCTCTCGGATGCGTCATTCTCGAGCTCCTCTCCTTTCTGGTAAAGCGATCTTCAAGCAAGTTTGCCAGCTTTCGCTCTGCAAAACACAAGACGGCAGGACGAGGCGGGGCTGTCTTGGATACTTCGTTTCATCGAAATCTAGGTCAAGTCGAGGCATGGATGTCGAGTGTTGCCAAAGACGCATCCAAGAAGGTGAAATCAGAAGGAGGCAATGTGTTTCGGGGAGTCATGCCAATACTTCATGTCGTGACTGCTATGCTTTCAGCGAACCCACATGATCGGCCACCAGCGACCGAGGTCCAGCAACGCATATATCAGATAGTGACGGAAGTTTGCCAGATCCAGGAACCGCACTGTGTCCATCAATATTCACACGAACTAGACTATTCCTTGGGACGCATGCAGATCCATGCTCATGGGGATGCTGCGGTTTCTCCTCGGCAGCATGCTAGCGGCATTGGATTTGGCACACCGCGGACGTTCGAGCATAGTCGCACCGATAGTAGAGGCAGATACTCTCAACACAGCAGGACGACCATCAGTAGCGAGGGCGATGCTGAGATGGGCTACAATACTGTCGGCTTGATCAACCCACAAGAGGGGCACCCTGAAGGGACATGGTCTCGCGATGCGCATCTGAGCGGTTCCGACTTCAACCAACATTCTTTGTATGCTGGCTCCTAGCAGGGCCCTTTTGGGGAGTTATTTTATTCTACGCGGAGCTGATCAGGCAGGGAACGATGGCAATAAAAAATAACTTTCGGGTGGTGGCGTTATCAAAGGATCAGAGCTCGTATGGCGTTATATCGTGCAAGTTATGGGAATATAGGGGCAGCGTTTCAATTGTATTTTCCTGATGTTCAATAACTGAACTATTTATATATCGACTATTGCACATATGCTCTATCTTCGTCTGCGTTGTTCAAAGAGGGTCACGGAGACTTGGGTGAAGTATAAATCCAGAACCCATCACGATGCTATTGCAGGTGGCTAACTCCAATCGTGATCCCATTCGCCCGGCGCTGTTGACCGCACAAGGGCAGGCTCCGGACTCTGACCTACTTTACTTTGGAAGCAGATCTTTTCTCTACCTAGTTAAGTTGCATCGCCTTCTCGATTCCTTCCAAATTATGCCAGAATATACTGTTTAGACACCAGACTTGTGATAGAACACGCTCGCAATCCGCCCGTGATGGATGCTAGGGTCCAACACAGGCAACCGGGTTAGACAGACGTCTCTTCTCGGATGTGTTAACTAAGCAATAGAGTGTAATGACAAAAGAAGCAAGATTTGGAAACAAGAACTGCGCAAAAGAAAGAAAATAGAAGAAGCCTTACACATTAAAGGGGGGGAAAAGAAGTTTAGAATAGTTTATTAGGAAAATATGGTAAAAGAAAAAAAACTATCCTCCCCGAGGTGGGCTCGAACCACCAACCTCCTGATGAACGGTGCTTATTCCGTAACAGTCAGACGCGCTAGCCAATTGCGCCATCGGGGATATCCAATTGTTGATAATAGTCGCTCTACAAAACTTTATTAACT
>JAMYIC010000501.1:0-17421 GCA_024112705.1 Microcera coccophila | reverse complement strand
TACGGGATTACCTGTGAGTAAGAAATTTCTCTGTGTTGAACTTCTTTCCCGACCCATCAGCCAAATAGCAAGCCTTCGATTCAAGCGTTCCCGGTATTGTTGCGTCGCAGATCCATTCAAAAGTGGTTATTGTAAATATCCTTCCGTCAGGCTCATATAAAATTTTCCTAGTAATAGTAAATTCACGCCTGTCGTAGTTAGTGAGACCTCGAAGGGGAACACCATCATCGGAGCTTCCTTTCAGTCACCTTCTAGGAACTTCCACATCAGTCTGCCATGGAGAAAAAAAGGTATTGTGAGTTGTACTCTTGGAGACCGAGATGAGAAATGGATCAAGTAATCAACTGTCCAGAGATGTTGGTTGTTGCGAAAAGTAGGTGACTAACGAGTGGTGGCGCCGCAGCCAGGCATCCTCCTGGGTCGCCGCCTTATTTACGCACCAACAAGATCACGCTGATTTCTCCTCTTCGCATCTCCTCGCCATTCCTCATCCAATACGCACTCATTTTACCAATGGCTGGCTCAGACTCCAACGTAGATTTTGACAGGTCCGCCCCCGTGGTGAGATCTCTCCGAGATTTAACAATTGTCGAATCGTGGGACCCCGCCGCCAACAAGCCCAAATATGTCACCTTTTACCTGATCACTCAAGACGAGAGACTGTATTTTGGACAATCCTTCAAAAACAAGAGAGAAATGTCCCTTGACGAATTCAGCGCCGGACTGAAACCAGTCAAAGATGAGGAAATCTTCGCCGAGGTCCCCAAAGACGTCACTCTAACGATTGCGCCCGACCATTGGGACGACACTTCGGCCTTTGTGAAACGACCAGGACTCAATCACTACGAGACCATGCAGGGCACACCGTTCATCCCGAGGGAGATCCTGAACGAGACTCTCATCATGGAACAAGTATCCAAAGCGCATCATCCCAATATCATTGGGTATCATGGTTGTCGTGTAAGACGCGGTCGCATCACGGCCATCCTATTGGAACGCCTGGACCAGACTCTGATGCAATGTGCATCCACACCTAAATTCCGCTCTCTGAACCCTGTCGAGATCATTGAGGGGCTTGAATCCGCCGTGGCATATCTGCATTCTATCGGGTTGGCGCACAACGATCTCAACCCCGACAACATCATGCTGAAAGATGGAATGCCGGTGCTGATTGACTTTGGCTCCTGTCAGCCCTTTGGGAAACGATTACAATCTTTGGGATCCCCGGGTTGGTGTAAGGAGACCTTTTTCACATCCGAACAAGAGCATGATGACTATTCGCTGGGGAAGATTAAGGAATGGATTCATGAGAAAATGGGTTGAAAGAGAAGGACGCGACGCCCAGGGCTTTTGTAGATAGATGACTAGGATCAAATAGACCAGATCGTGTGCAAAATTGAATGGAATCGAATTGATGTACAAGATCGAGCCGAATCGAATTGAATTGAGTGGCCCAGGCTGATGAGATTCCGATGGGCTGTGAGAGGGAGAGTGGGCGAATCCCCCGACGGCAGCTTTGGATGTATTACCTCACTCAGCTGATCAAGTGATCAGCTACGTGATCCCCCTGCATTGTAGCATTTTCTCCCTCAGAAAATGGGATCGTCCTGAAGCTCTCTTGCCGAAGCCCGACCCTTGGGCCCCAACCACCATCTCACCAAAACCAGCCACGATTGAAAATGAACGATTGAGGCCCTCTTTTCTTTTTCCAGCTACCAGATCATCCTAGTAATTAAACCAGCTAGACCTAGACGATCCCTTCTTCCACGGAGAGGAGGTCCCGCAAACGTGGCTGGCTTGGGGTACCCACCGATATGTGCTGTAACGACTTTATCAGCCAATTGCTGCACGTTCTATCTTTTTCGAGTGAGACAAGACGAGCCGTATTAAGCTGAACATACAATTGCAGTTAAGCCCGGCTCGGCTCGCAGCTCAACAGATAGCGGCCAGATCCGGGCATATGTAGTGTGACGTATACATTCCGAGTGGCTCATAAAGGCGGCCAAAGCCCACCTCACCTCACAGAGCCAAAACTCAAACGCATTTTGATCCCAGTGACGATATTCGAGTAATCCACCGCAGCCATGACCTCGCCCATCCCGCAACCGCCAGGCCTGCCCATTCTGGGCAACGTCCTCGATGTCAATCCAAACAACCCCTGGGCCTCTCTCAAGACCCTGGCCGAGAAGTACGGGGAGATCTTCCAGATCAAGGTCCTCGGTACCACCGTCGTCTTCGTCACCGGAGCTGCGATAGCGGAAGAGCTCTGCGACGAGACACGGTTTCGAAAGTACGTGGGGGGGCCCATTGTCGAGATTCGGTACGCCGTACACGATTCGCTGTTTACGGCTTTCGACCACGAATCGAGCTGGGGCATCGCCCATCGCATCATCGCCCCCAGGCTCACGTCGCAGTCCGTCACCGAGTTGTTCAACGAAATGAACGACACGACCACTGAATTGCTCAGCAAGTGGAAGGGGCTCGGCTCCAACAATAGGATTTCAGCAATTGGCGAGCTCAACAGGCTGAACCTGGAGGCCACCACTCTCACTCTGTTCGGCAAGAAGCTCGACTGCCTCGACGGACCAGAGCACCCGATGCTCGGAGGAATGGAGGACTCCACATCGGAAGCAATGAAGCGTCCCAATCGGCCAGGGTTCCTCAACTGGCTGATGTACAGCGGCAAGTTCAAGACGGCTTCCGCCACGATGCGATCGTATGCGGCCGACCTTGTCCAGTATCGCAAGGAACACCCTACAGACCGCCCAGACCTGCTCTCCGCCTTGCTGAATGGCAAAGATCCAGAATCGGGCACCAAGTTGACTGATTCGCAAGTCATCGACGAAATCGTGACCATGCCGATTGGAAGCAGCACCGCACCTTGTCTGGTCAGCACAGCCATCTACTTGCTGCTCAAGAACAAGCACGTCATCACAAAGGCCCGTCAAGAGATTGACGCCGTGGTTGGACCCCACGATTTGACGCACGCGCACCTCTCGCAGCTCCCTTACGTCGAGGGAATCGTCCGCGAGTCCCTTCGACTCTCCTTCGCAGCCCCCGGCTTCAACATCGAGCCGATTCCGACCCAAGAAAAACGCCCGATGCTCCTAGCAGGCGGCAAATACCAGATTGCTCACAACCAGCCCGTAATCGTCGTGCTGGCGGGAGTCAATCGAGACCCAGAGGTGTTTGACGAGCCGCTGGCTTTTCGACCGGAGCGCATGGTGGGAGACGCGTACGACAAGCTGCCCTCTGGGGTCAAAAAGGGATTTGGCAATGGTAAACGAGTGTGCATAGGCCAACACTATGCGTGGCTGTGGTCGCTGATCGTTGTGACGAGACTGATCAAAGAGGTTGATTTTGAGATGGTGGACCCGGACTATGAGATGCACCAAGATGGTTGGTTCAACGTGCGTCCTGTCGATTTCTTTGTCAAGGTGAAGCCAAGGCATCTATGAGGGATTCGGAATTTGTCAATGGTAATGGTTTAATGATGAGTGGACCAATTAGTCATGACATTATGCTCTTCGTGAACCGATCTCTGCTACTAGTAAACTTGGCTACTATCCTAGTCGCCAGCCAAGCCGTTCGGTCTGTCCGTAATATGTAAAAGAGCTGAGCATGTTGACTCCTACTACGACACCATCCGGGTACCGATCACTGTGTCGGAATATCCTCCTATAAGCTCATCGTAAGGGATGAAGAAACCGTGTTCTGAGTTTGGCACATGGATCAGTTTCATTCAATCACGATCTACACTAACATTTCTGAGACCCTTGATACTGCCTAGTCATCAATGAGCATGTTTGATGGCTAACATAAAGGCCACCGAGCTCCAATGGGAATTCAAGGACGACGTGGTGGAAGTCAACATTCAAAACACCCAACACTATTGCCCACTCCCAGACCTTTCCCCAAAGTTTGGACGCGAGCCAGTACTTCGATCAAGAGACACGAGGTGCTGAGATGGTGCTAGCTCCGTCAATCGACCTGAGCTACGAAGAGGACACGAGAAGCGTTCAGGGCATTGCGCTGGCGTTGAGAAGTAGCAGCCCGGCCGAATCGAGGAACGTCGCTCGACATGTTATTAGTCCTGCGATTCAGATGCATACTGCCAAGGGAATTCTAACAAATGCATCCATTGTTACTCGGTTGAACAGGCTTGTCCCCGGCAAAAATGGTGTCGTTAGTTGATGAAGCAATGTTAGACAGAGGGGTAAAGACAGGACTTGGGATGCGCTAGAAGTTGAAAGTGGTTAAACACGGGCTGTATTCAACATGTGCAAGGCGAAATTCCCCAGTTTAGGCTAGGTTGCAAGGGTATTCGAACCCAGGCGTTGTAAAGATGGAACAAACTCGACTTTCATCCACACTTCTTTGCTTCTATTCCCACCTGTTACATATTTTCACCACGTTCAGACTCTCCCGTTCTTGTCTTCGCTTCCTCAGCCAGATCTTAACTAGATTTCGGTAACAGGTGATACATTAAGCCAAAAATATTCTCTTAGTTTCTCCAGGGACCCCATACCACGCATCGGTATGAATCTGACCTACTGCGACACGTCGCGCGACCTTGGCTTTCCACTCTACCAGGAGGATATTCAAAGCCCACCATCTCTTGTAGCGATAAGCGGTCAAATCGAAAATCTCTTCATAGTACTCAACCGCAGACGGATACTCGAGTGGCAACCCATCTCGACACGCTTCAATGTCGGCTTGTGTCACTTCGTCCTGATCGCAGCGAGAGAGCAGGATCAGTTCGCATTGGTTGATGTCATGCGACGACTCCCACGATGGGCTTAGACCGTAGAGCGTCCCGCAGTGATGGCCTTTTCTGTCATGAATCCACAGCCCCCGTCTAACCATATGTCCCTTGAGGATGGTGGCTGCGACACTCTCGCTCTCGCCTTCGTTCACCAAAGACTTCGATCCCGCATCTGGGGACAGGATCTTGTATAGGTTACAGTTGACGGTATTTGCATAAAAGTGTAGTGTAATCCCATACAAAAAGTCAGCATCTCGGCACGGTATTGCCTTTTCTTCATCAAGGTCGCTCCATTTGCTGTTCTCATAGCTCTCTTCGGAAGCGATCTCACGCCAAACGTGGTTCTTTTGCACCAGGAATCTTGCCACTTCTGTTTTGAGAGTGACAAACTTATTGGCGTAAGAGTCCAAATGCAAAAGGTTCCAGAAAATCTTACCTTTCCAAGCTGTCCAACACCAAGTTGGTGTTTTGCATGCTGTCAGAGCCTGCTCTGGTTCGGTAACACTCCTGGGGCGTATCCGTAATCTGATACGGTCCCTAGGTTGCCAGAGCAGAGCAAGATCGAACCGATTCTCAGGAATGGCGCTGGTAAATTTCCACGCAAAAGCGTCCTGGATAGCTGAAATAACCCCAGCAAAGGCATTTAGCGAATCGGAATCATAGGTCATCTCCCTGTTGGAGTATCGCTCGACGAGCAACTCGTAAAAGCGGAATTGCATTCTCGAGTCCATCCCAGCGAATCGCTCTATAGCGGATGCGTCCCTCCAAGAATTGGTTTCCACCTCAGACGCCGGGGAACAGTCTTCCGAATGGTATGCTTTTGTGCAGCACCAGTACACCTGGCTTTCCGAAAAGTATAGCTTCTTCCTGGAGAAGAGACCTTCCTGAAAGGTCCAAGCCCTCGTGTTCCAAGTAGAATTCTGCTCCTCGGCGAAGAGCGACGGCAGTTTTGCAACCAGTTTCAACGATCCTAGGTTCACCGGGACCTGCATTCGCGGACGAGACCCGGCTGTGAGACCAGGCAATCCCGAATTTGCATCTTGACCAGAAAGGCTGACGATTGTTATCAGAGCTTGACAGAATATTCTATTCATACGCGGAATCCATGTCGCCTTGGACAGTTGGTCGTCCTGAATGATGCATAATGAATCCACCCACAAGTACACTTCACCAATATCTCGGGTGAACTTGATGGCGTCCTTGATTACTCGGGGTAGCTTATCCATGTTTCGCAGTATCGAACCCTCTTGCTGCAACTCTTCGACATTGTCTCTAATTGTGTTGAAGGTTGTTGCTTTGCCCCAGACGTAAGTCAGTGCCAAAAACGGTACGCCCCAGGCCCTTTTGACCAGTCGCATTTGGTAAACATCAACAAGAAGCAGCTCAGATTCTCCGCCGATGTAAGAAATTGGGGGATTGCAATGTACCCCATGGTTTAGAATGCAATCTTGCATCCAGTTGCGGACGAGAGAATAGTCCACTCGTTCTTTCACGGGTTGACTGTTAGCCTTCGGCCGCTCGGTATCATGTTGATGAATATCTGCTGCGTCCAAAGATATGATCTGACCAACAACGGGTAAATGACGTGATAGGCGAACGGGCGAAATATCCGACGCGACATGAAACCAGACCTCGAGCTTCGGCTGGCTGGCTCCTCCGCTCTCTCTGCCGAGGTAGCAAATCTCGACTGGGTACTCTCCTACTTTCCAGTAGTTTTGTGTGTTGACGCTGAGAGCTCGTATGACAAGTGTGCAAAGTGGACAATTCTTCTTTGCAAGAATGTCCTGATAGCAGCCTAGGGTTATTGTGTCAGGGCATGTTTGGTTGTATAGATACTCTTGGACGGGGATTGCTTCGCAGATAGAGCAAAGCTTTTGAGGCTCTTCAACAACGGAGTCCATGGATCTGGAGATGCTAGGGGCTTTGGGGAAAAAAGGAATAGCTCTTACGTTGTTGCAAGAGTGAGATTGTCAGTCTGCTGACTAGAACCGACGTGTCAGGTGGGGAATTTGCGTAGAAATCAGCCCACGGAGGCGCAGCAAGCTCTGGGAGGGCAAAACGGTTCTGGTTGCCTAGTTGGCTGACTGGAGGGCAGATATACCTCAACTGTCTTGCCGACTGATGGAAGGATATGCTTGCTATACCACCCTGGTCGGCTGACGGGAGGGGAGATGGAAAGAAATGTGGACATGCAAGTAAATATCAGCTTAAAGCCGCGAGAAGTCAAGATCGAGGCCGCCTGAATTACTCGGGCGGATACGCCGGCGGGTAGTCTTTAATGCACCAGTAGTTCAATGACCCAATCCCTAAGATATTGGCAGCGGAAGATTGCCAACAATAAGTGAAAATCCCCCTTGTGAGCATTTTGAAGTTTATCGATGGTATCGGTCTGAGTAAACAATGGAACAAGGCTGCTACACTATAAGCTTGTTGCAAACATTTATCCAACAGTAGCCGCAGCTGGAAATTGCGGCAAAGGAATATCTAATATTCATCTTGCCAGGCTGTAACATCTTCTATCCTGACCTTCCAGTCATCATTCAAAGGGATGCTCTCGTCCACCGACTTGGCGATGTCGTCCAGCCATGGCCCTAGCAGCTCGAGGCCATACTCATCATGGCTCCTATCTGATCTGAAAAACGCCCCTCGACACCACCCGGGCGTACCCGAAGACATCAACCGCGCACCAATGGACTGACACGAACCAAAATCGATGAGTTTCGCCTCTCCTCCACTTCCAAGCATGATATTGGCGGGGTTGATATCGTTGTGAGCAAGACCCAAGGCATGCAAATGCTCAACAGCTCTTCGGACGCCGTCCATGACAAGGTTCTTGTCGAGGACCCCCTTGAATAGATCCGGCCGCATTTTCGCAAAGCCAAGATCGTGAGGGAATGCAAATGCCTCCAGGACCAGCCCCGTGATGCGTCCCCGCTTCACGCGACATCCATAGTAATCGACGATGTTGGGGTGAGGATGCTTTGAGAGAATCTCCATGGTAGAGGCTTCCTGCAGCATGAGCCTGGGCAAAAACTCGAGGCCGCGGAAGTCGAGATACGTAGCCCAGGCAGTTCGCTTTACGTAGCGCCTGGTTACATCGTCTGGGGCCACGGTCAGGCCTTTGTCCTCCGGGAATAGAGGATAGATTTCCTCATCGGGTAACGGCTCCAGACACTCGCGGACGATTTCCACGGTGAGCTGGCGCATCGAGATGCCAGGTCTCACGCCAAAGTAGGCGTTTTCTTCTTCCTTGTCGACGAGGGCAAACGCCGTCCGGACGATGGCGTTGCCGTCAGCATCTTTCGCTCCGTCGTCCTCGCTAATGGAACAAAGATCTGTCAAAGCCGCAATTTCGACTCCCATTTTCGGTATGATTGAGTGACGAGGAAACGTGGGTTGTGGTGATTACAGAGGCAGGTTTGACGACTGACTCGCAGAAAGAAATGAGCGCTGTTAGGTAAATGTCTTGAATGTCCTGCTCTGACTAATGTATAGGCTATTTCGTGTGGGGCTTGTTGGGCTGTGCGAACGTACAGCCCTGCGTCGAGATCCGTGCTAATTGCTTGATTTCTAGGAATGACACGGTTCATACGCAGAGTCGAGTAGAAGAATAGAAAGTTGATAACCACCATAATGACCAGAACAGTCGATTGTATGAAGAATGACTGCTTGACTTCTACCCATGGGCCACTCAAAGGGTGAGCTGGCGCGAACTGATTCCTTGTCGGTATCCTTATTCCTCCGGATAGAGATTTGTCGAGGCCGCTACTCTATAGAAGTGGTGGAACAGTGAGACGGACTTGCATCCGGCAGGAATGATGTTGTGGGCGTTGGACTACGGCGGACTGTGGGATGGAGATGGGACTTGGGATATGCTGAAGGCTGAACAAGGTGGTCAGATGCAAGCGACATTTAACATGTCCAGTTTGAACGATCTTGTAGTTAGATAGATAGTTGTCGCTTAACATGATTTGGTTAGGGTGAATTTAACTTCGACTATGATTCTCAAGGGCAAACTTCAGTAACACTTGAGCTACTGTAGTCCGCTTATTCTTAAGTAAAGTTGCCAACCATTATATACAGGCAGTTACAGGGCCTTTCTGTTCTGTTGCTAAGCCCACCACTCGAGTTTCCAGGAATTCTTTTTGAGCGGATAATTTGTCGAATTTTTCGATGTAGTGGCGAATTACATGAGTCTGGCTGAACCGACTCGTTTGAGAGGACAATTGTCTCGACTTGCATTGCGTGTTCAGTAGCTCCAGTCGGTCTCAGTTGCGCCCAATCAGGCTTATAGGAGAGCAGTTTACCAGACTATGAGTGACAAGTGTGGCTAGACGAGGACAATAGTTCAGAACAGACATGGCTGGCTAAGACGATAGATCTAGAACAGGCTTGGCTGACTGAGGACAACAGATTCGGAATAGACGTGGCCAGCTGAACTGCGGAGTCAAGCCAAGTAGATAGAGTTATTGAGTTCTAGATGAAATGTTGGCTTTTGGCCCACACTTGCACCAATCAATCTTCCCGCAGTACGCCGACATTTCTTATTGATAGCCACTTTTGGCTACCGCATCGAGCCGGGACCACGCCAAGACGACTAAAGAGCCAGGTCCCCCTGGAGGACGACGAACTAAACACTGCCTAAAGCCGCTTCTGGGATGTTCTCTCAGAGTTTCCACGTGCCCAAGCTGTAGGCTCAAGCCATCGACAAAAGCTCGACGGGAGTTATCAAAAGTGATGGATCATTTGAAGCCCGCAACCGACTTACCTTGTCCCGGTTTCAGTCAGCCTTAGCAGCAGTCTTCTCCGGGTCTTTACCCAAAGAATCTTCCCTCTTCCATAAGGGGTAAAGTGGCGCTTTGCCCATGATGTAACGACCCCTACGCCCCGTTCCGAGGTCGGAAATACCTTTACCTTTGGATTACACTTACGCATTAGCGTACCCCGTTAGCCGTGGATGGATGCCGCTATCAGAATAGCGCAAAGCAAACCACGAGCTTGAACCGCAAGCTTCCATGACGGTTGGTTGATACGTGCAAAGGCAGCAGATATTGGTAGCAGGCCATCTTCAGGAATTGACACGTTTCGATCCTATATGCAATTAATCCTGTGCTTACTCATACTTCACGACACCGGGAAGCTCCCAAGTGATGCCTGCAGCACGTCCGTACTGCCTATACTCTGTGATCTGGACGGGAATGATCAGAAACCTTAAAACTCCTAGGCAGAAGCTTCGCCTCAACCTTAACATGGTTTAATTCCAAACTTGCTGTTTTAGTATCTGGATCTGTACCTGAAGCCACTGACTGCGCTCACAGCTTTACCGGGGGGGAGTTTTCCTCTTCGTTCCTAAAATCATCAACCACCATGTCTACTACCGCTCAACAGGACGCCTACGTGACGACAACAGCGGCGAGCAATCTAGGCCTCATTATTGGACTCACAACAGCATTTCTTTTCTTGGCTCTCACCGTCCTCAGTCTAAGGCTGTTTGTCAAGATTCATACCATCCGTACGGCTGGTCGGGATGACTGGACCATGCTGGCAGCAGGGGTACGTCGTGAAGGACCAAAATGCGAAGCACAGATCGAGAGTTGACAATTTGCTGGTCCTTAGCTGTGCCTTACTGCCCAGTGGATCATAACCCTGATCATAATCCCCTGCGGTCTGGGAGGTCACCAGGTCCCCAATTCTGATAATTCAAGATGCATGGTCAAGATGGGCTTCTGGCATGCAATTGTTGGCGCTTCGGCGGGCGTGGGCTTGCTGAAGATTTCGATTGCCTTGAACCTGCTGCGGCTGAGTCAAAGCCGCTGGTATACTTGGTCTCTATGGACCAGTATCGGTAAGTATATACAGTCATTCTGGGGGACTTGCGTCTGATGTTCGTAGTCTTCGTGTCTGCCTACAGCTTTGTCAGTATTATGCTATTCATCCTGCGCTGCCAACCGATGGATGCGAACTGGGACTTTAGCATTCCAAATGCCAAATGCTTCCCCATGGACATTTTCATCAAGCTCCAACTCATGAATTCCGGTAATGTCTTTTTTGTTTCGCCTCGAGCTCAACAGAAGTTAATTCTTGTAGTATTCAACATCTTCACGGATGTGTTGTTTGCAGTGTTTCCCATACCCATCATCTGGGGTCTTCATATGAAGCTTCGAACTCGTTTGTATTTGATTGGAGTCCTGAGCCCAGGATACATGTCGGTTTCCTCCCTCCGATCAGCGGTAACCTTACACTGACGTAAATAAAAGCGCGATTGTCATGGGTGCCCTAAGGGCCGTCTCTCTGTCAAGGTTTGAGGAAAAATTCGACACTACCGAGTGAGTCTACATCTTCCATGGTCCTTTGATGGTCTTTGGCTAACGCTGTATCCATCAGAGTCCAGTGGATTGAGCTTTGGTCCTTGTAGGTAGCCTTCTTCCCAGTATGCGAACGCCCAGCTCAAACTTTCTAGCCTTGAATTGTGCCTCGGAATCACCACGGCTTCTGCCCCATCTCTGAAACCTCTCGTCAGTCGGTCTCTCAATCTATCGACTCGAGGTTCAAAATCCTATCGATACCGGTCCTCTCAAAGATCTTGGCCATCTCGATCCGGTATCAGCGGATCCCGAGTAGCCAACCCCGTTCTTCCCCGTGACGTTGACTTCGAGCTGGGCCCCCGTGCCCGCGAGAGCTGTCACTCCGAGGCCGTTACGGGCGCGTCCAGATTCTATAACGCTGAGGCGTCAGCAGGGAATGGTTCTGGCAGCGAGGAATTGATATTGGGGGATACAAGTACGATCCTGCGAACGACGAAAATTACTATACAATAGAAGTTTATTTCGAGAACAAGGTTTAGTCTCTATTTAATTTTGCGACTCATAGCTCGCATGATAGGCCCATTCGGCGGTAACAGATGTGGTCATTGCACATATTGATTCTTGTAATGTTAGTTGGGGACGTGTTGGGAGGTACTTGTAGAGGTAGCTCTCGTTCAGTATATTGTGCTTTTGGGGATGATAATATAGAAGATGAGGTACGAAGGGTTATAAAAGAGAACCTTGCAGGTGCGGGAACTCAGACCCCAGGTTTGCAGATACAGTAATTAGGCATAGAGCAGCGGAAAATGATCAGGAAAGCGATGACCTGAGACGAAAGATTCAACAAAAACCTCCAAGTAACCTAAACACGAACTTCTCTCAAGCGTAGCCTGTCTCCTTTAACTTCATAATGCTTCTATCCAACATGATTTTCCAGTGTGCAATTCATTTCTTTGATGTACTGTATTCTTCGAGGAGCTTATCGTTCTTAATTTTGGCTATCTATTATCAGATTGCTTAGGGAAATCATGCTCTATGCTCAGTTAGTAAAACCACGTTTACTCGACTGTGGAGCTCGGAGTCCTGCTGACTCTCAGGAACTGACAATCTTCAATTAGCGTCGGTTCCAGTCTGGCTAGTAGTATTGGTCTCGGTCGACGACATATGGTTCGCGAATTGAGACGTTAAGACGAGGCGCGATGTACAATACCTTAGCTATGGGTATTTTCCGGGTGTTCAAATCTAGGAAAGCGAGTGTGAAGGGCGTGGGGAAGGGATTGAGAAGGATTGCCGCGCTCAAAGCTGATATAAACCATGTAGATAAGCACAACTGCGTATGCGTGACTGCTGCTGTCACTTAGTTCACTACGAGATGGAGAATGCAAAGCTGTTTAGACAGGTCACGCACTGCTTCGTATTCCTAGAGTAAGATCAGCAAAGTGTCACTTTGGGATGAATAGAATACCGCGTTGGAGTCCTGTCACATATTTTGATTCCTATGCTATTGATCTCGGTTGGAATGGACGTATACTCCCGTTTCCTACACTGTTGTACTCAATCTTCTTGCTTATAACCAGGCCCGTCGCAGGACCCCTTGGCGCCATCCGTTGCACATCACTCTTTCTGGTCCCAAACTCCATTCGACATTTCATTGGCAATTTCACCAAACTTCTCCGGTGTCAGCTCGTGCGACAGGATAATTCGAATTGCATAAGGCGTCGCTATGACCGAGTCGACCTCCAGCTTCCTATCTCCAACCACTTTCATGATGTGGCACAAGAGAACTTCCATAGGGAATGCTCGTGCCGCGCGGTAGGTGCAGTGAACGGTGTCAATATGCTGACTCTTGATGACGATATCGACGGCAGGCGGGCCCATATACTCCTGATGGTCGCCATCAGACGCAGACCGCACGTCGCCAGTCTTACGGTCGTAGTATTTGCCATCCACCACAGGCGTTCGACTCTCGTCGTGCCACCCAGGGGCGTGGAATTCGAGAGGATGCAGGGCAGACATGATGAAGTTGGTAAATGGCGCGATGGATCTTGATGTGAATTTTGTTGGATAGTTGAATCTGAGGATGAAATGAATTGAACAAGTGAAGCTTTTGATGATTCTTTGATGACTTGAGTTGATGTAAGTGACAAGTCCAAGGTGTGTGGATGGACGGTATTTATGCTCCATAGAAAACACGGAAAACCGGATTTTTTCATAATCCTTGGCAGTGAATGGATGGCCAGGTCAGCTCTGGGCAGCATTTCTATTATTCATTCAGAGTCTCATCGTCGATGAATAAGAAGGACACAGTAATGACACCATGGATCAACACTTTACCCATCACTCCACATCACAAATACTATGTAATGCATTGTTTACGGGTGCTTTTCTTAGCTAGTGGCTGGCTAGGTCACATCAAGGTTTACGCGAAGGCAGTGTTGGACAACGGAAGCATTAATACGATGGCCAATCGGTTTTTTTTTATTGTAATGAGTGTCTACAGTTCTTTCATTGCAACGAGAGTCCAGTTGTTCATTCAACGTGTATACCACTTGCCGACCACAATTGGCAGCAACCCTTCCAAGCTTCCTCTTCTTCCGTCCCCTGCAATTGACTGTTGCGTGATTTCATCATCGCCACCCGTTCTAAGTCCAAGTTAGGATCTACCGCTCAAATGACGTAGCAAAGGATCAAAGTATTCTATACAAGGGAAATACTTACTACTACTCGGCGTGGCAGCCGCACTTGGCACACTGGCCTCCACGCTTGGCAAGGGAGGAAGGGTCACAAAGGTAGGTTCCCTTGCTGTCGCATCGACAGCCATCCTTCTTCTTCCCGTTGGTGCAGCGAGAGTCCGGGTGCTGGCCACCGTCGCACCTGACGACGTACTTGGCCCTGGGGGCTAGATCGACTGGGTTTGACCCAGCATCGCCGACGGGATTGGCCAGGACGGGAGCGGCGAGGATTGCCAGAGTAGAGATGATGGCGAGGTCGAAGAACTTCATTTTTGGCAGGCTGGGCTGAAGCAGTGGTATGGATGCGTTAAAGTATTGGGGAACGTGTTCTTGGAAGTCTGATGGAAGTCTGATGTGAGCTGATGGATTGTTGGAAACTGTTGCAAGGCCATGATAGACTCAGGTTCTTATACTTGGAATGCATCACTGTTTCGGGCCCTCGGTCCCGAGGCGCGCGAGATATCCGTGATTCTGCTGTCGGGGTAGGCAATCAACTCAGCCCCGGAAAAATGAAGGATCATGCTGCAGATTGAAAGATCATCGCCTTCAAAGATAATCCTGATGTCATGAGCATCCCCTTCTTGTCTGCTGCGCCGGTTTCAAAAGTCCAAAAGAAAAAAAGCCCTAGCTAGGTATCGTCTACTTCTTGCCCTTGTGCTTCGAAGGTCGACCGGCCCATCTTGAGAGTGCAGTGTTGTCCCAACTCTTTACTTCAACTTGTGTTTTGGTGTACACCGGTGGGAGTTGCAGTGCCAGTCGCAGTACAACCTTGGAGCGGCAAGCGACCAACTCACTTACACGTTTGATAATCAGTTGGGCTGCGGGGGGCTGCATCGGAAGGAATATACCGCATACAGAAGGGGGCGATACGCATTGGGCAATGGGACTCTGACTTGCATAACCTGAAAAGCGAGCTACGATGACCGGCTCGTCGGCCTCAAAACACATCCTTGGGACTGGAACGGCGTATGTATACTAAGTCTCGAAAATCTTTGTGTGTCTTGTTGACAACTGAGGCCTATTGATAGGATATAGCAAGTTCATGGTAAACTACTAGTCATTTGACCCATCGGAGATAGTCAATCTTTCATCTGTATAATCTTGTGACGAGTCGTATCGCATTGTACAACCAAGCCGTTGAAGCCATACGAATAATATCGATCGAGTTGCGTTATCTGGGCAAGGAAGAGGCCTTCCACCTAATCACATGTACCCACACACACACACACACACACACACACACACACACACATCTAGCCAGCAGGACGCCTTTTTGCCTTGGGCGCCAGCACAACTGGCCCTTTTGGCCCCCATGCCGCCTAACACGCGTCATGGACTTCTTACTGCTTCAAATGCTTGCGCTCACCGGCAGCAATCAAGACGGCATCGCGTTGTACATTGTTTTTCCAAAGCCTGCCGCCCCCAAGAATACGAAACATTGAAGCACGACTACGCCGCATTATGCGGCTGCATCTTCAATTAATAATGAGTTATTCAAAGTAACAAAGCTGTTAATTACAAATCACTACGTAGGGCCATCAGAGAACACTCGGTCAAGGCCACCACCCAGCCCTTCTGCTCTCTCGCGGGTTGCGCACTCACCGCTTATCCCGTATACACCAACTCTAACATTACGTTGGTCTGGATTTCGTTTCTGTTCACATCGTGTCAACGTCTGGTGTTACACAAACTCGTTTTTACCCCCCAACGTAAGACTATCTTTTCCAGTGTGTTTACTGTTTACTACTTAGAGATCCTACGGCGCCATACCGCTCCATCTTGGACTGTTTTGGATTGATGGGTTCGACAGCAACCCACCTTGAATTCTTTGCTCCGACTGGTTGTCAACATGAACATGCGTGTAATAAAACCCTCAAACTAGCCGATTGGGGTCTGACTTCGTCCACTGCACCATGGCTCTAACCACTTAGATACTTGATCCATGGGTCCTTTTCTCCCAGTGTGAGTACTCCCGTCGTCAATGGGCTTTTTGAATCTCTCCAGCGTCGGCTTCCCCAACATTGGGGCCAAAACTCCCATCTCAAGCAATTTAGTATTGGCCCTTTTCCCCGGCCATGTTTGATAGTGCCTAATGAACAGCTTCTGTTCGGCCAGTGACTTGCCCGGCTAGATAGTAAGTTCAATGTGAGATTCTTTCCCTTTCTAAACCCATGATAGTCCTCACCGGCCTCATGGTCGTCAAGTAGCTTTTTACCGCTTCGCTATCTCTTTCGTTCTCTCTTGCTTTTCTTCTTCCCTCCCTTCTTTCGAGTCCTTTTTGCCTTTTGCTTTTCGCCTTCTTTTCTGCCCTTGCTTGCTAGTACCGTTCCGTTATGTCTCCTTGATCCCCTCCTGTTCTTTGTCTCTTTTTAGCTGCCCAACGATTCATTCACCCACAAAAATGGCTGCTCTCGGATTCTTTGACCTCCCCGAACGACAACGCGAACTGATACATGTCTAACAGTCCCCACCATATCATGCTCAATGCACTGGGTCTCACTCGCATGGCATGTATCGGCAAGGCCGAGATTGGTCGAAATATACATTTTCAGGAGGATTTTCATCTGTGTTACTGTCTTTAGAAGGTAGGTAATTTAAACACTTGGAGTATATGATTCCAAGCACCCCCCACGTATCGGCACAGCATCCGATTCAAGTAAGCACTAGTCTCAAGCCCTTGCAAAGGATTATCATTGACCTCAAGTGCCGTGCCATTGAACAGGCGTAAGACCTACATCATAGAGCATTTCCTGTCTCAATTTCCTCGACACAATACACAGCCACGCTCACTCGGCTCCATGCGTCTCGACGACACCAATAAGGCCCTTGCCAAATTTACGGTTCTTCAATTCCCCTCTCTCTGCTTTCGCCGACTTTGCCGTGGCCGCACCACACGCTGCTGGTATCACGGCTAGACCGATGCAAAGAGGGACGGAGTAGTATTGCCTCTTGTGTCTGTGCTCAACTCGATAAACAAGGAGGGTCAACACTCTACTTTGTGTCTCGGAGAACATGCCCACCGCGGTGTCAACGCCGATTGCTGCGCCGGTTACACCTGTAGCGTGATATCACTGTGTGCATCCGACAGGCTTCGCTATCGGATATTTATTCCTTATTTAGGTCATGTAAGGTGATCTTGGTTATCCGCTACTCCATTCAAGACTCTTTGCGTGAATTACATTTCTCTGATTCAGGAATCACAATGGAACAGCAAGTTGCTCGATAGAATGCTGTTTCGTCCGGCGGAAATCGGCAACTTGATGCGGTATGAATATATTCCCCCGATATTCTATCTCCCATTCTCTGCCTCTTAAAGAAAATCTAGTAGGTGATGCAGCCTGCTTTTTTTTTCCGGTTTTGATTTTTGTTGATTGTGCCCATTCATTGCCAAGTTGACCGTCACGCGTTGGACTCGATGGGTATTGTTTGCTAGTCATAGATTATCCATCATCCTGTTAAGTCTCCTGCGCTTTCCATTCTAAGGTTTGCAATAAAACCAGTATCTACATACAAATGATACTTTTATAAATCTAGGAATATCAGAACTGCGTGGCGTTTGGTCACCGCGCATCATTATCACACTCTTACAGGATATGGCACTGACTTGTCATTCCGTTTG
>JAMYIC010000006.1:0-11211 GCA_024112705.1 Microcera coccophila | reverse complement strand
TCACGTCGTTGTCAATGCATCTCGCTGAAGTAACGCCTTCGTCTTACTTTCGCCAGCACGATGTTCTCCCTCCTCCTGAGTTCCCTGGATCTATCTTACACGATCACGCGTTTGACTTAGTTTCTCTCTTCCTATGGCTGACTTCCTTTCTGCAGCTAGATTTCTCGAGACTTCCTAGTGATGGCTTGTGTTACTCCCGCTGTCTCGGCGACGGATGGCCTCATCTTCTCAGACGGCATTCCATCCGTCAGTCGCGATCGTTGATAGGCATCGGAAACTGCTGCCCTCCATGCCTGTCATTGAGAGGCCTCTTTTGGCGCGTCTGGCCAATAGCGAAAATGACCCAGTGGCTTATCTTCCAAGCGAGCCAGCTCCACGGTGAAACGGAGAGCCCGAGACGGCCAACGGCATGAAAAGGGGTTGCATGGCCTTCTCCAGTCGGATGATTTGTCGATGGTCCATCAATATCAAGGGCGAGTCTGGGGCGAAGGCCGAGTGAGGCGTAATGTTTCGCTGACTCGGACCATTCAATACGACGGAGAACTTCCGAATACAGTTCGATAGGCGCTATTGTAGGTCAGCCGACTCATCTTGGATGATGAATCTAGGGCGTTCCCTGTCTACTGGACGCATTGCCGCGGTCAGCCTTTGTAGAAGGATTCAGGGGCTTCGGATGGATAGGCATGCGAGAACATGTATTTTGGCCTCGTCATTGGCCTCGCGCACTCGGAACTCGAAGCTGCCGGTGAGGATGGCCCGATCCAGACTCAAGATGGACTACATGACCGCCTGGCATCCTTCCATGGTTTGCACAGGCCGAACATGCCCTTGCTGGCGATGAAAAAGGGACAAGGGCCTGGGGGTTAGGCCAAGTCATTGGAGGAGCCCCGTGAGCGAGAATGCGGTCTACGTGAGACCCCGCCCGGAACTCAGTAAGGGCAAAAGCTTGGGCTTCGAGGTATATTAACCACCCTCTTCCCCCTTAGTCTGGGAGCCAGACCAGGAAGAGACACATCTAACACCACCTTGCGTCATTATGCCTCCAATCAACCTTGACAATCAGGTCTTTCTTGACTCGAATCAGCTAAGGAGCGGTATCTCCCAGTCTTCCGTATCTCCTTGTTCTATGGCGATAGCAGAGCCGATCGATCTACCCAGTACACCCCCTGAAACCAGCGTACCCATCCATTCAGTCAGTCAGGGTGTTGCCCGATCCTATCGCTCTCGGCTCCCAAACCCAGCCCGATACAACTATATCGCCACGTGAGAGGGATACACCGAACGAGGCCACAGAGAACATATCACGCGACATCAATAAAGCATGCGGCAAATCTCGCTACTCGTCAAAGTATACAAGACATTCTTGAAAGCATGAAACAGACGCTTCCCGAAGCGCTGGGTCCTGCAATGTTTCTGCTTATGAAAGCGGGGACGATGAAGATAGCAGGCAGTCAAGTCAAGGCTTCGTCGGAGAAAGACTCCAGTCCATTACGCAAGCTGTGGTACGGCGACCTCCGGAACCGATTCAGCGGATAAGAATCAACATGGTCGCAAACATCGGAAGACTGCGGTGCATTCTGAGAAAGCTACCCAGGATGATTCCTACGACCCTCCTAGAAGCGACAGCAACAGCGACCAAGACCAAGCCCCTCGGCCACCAGCATTTAATGGCTTCCCTGGGCTTTCTAGCTTAAACGAAACAGAGATAGACGAAGATGATGACAGCATCAGCCAACAACCTTCCCAATCTCCCAGGCGCCGGAAAGCCATTCGTTCTCCAATTTCAACGGTTCCTAGAAGGTCGACTAGAAAGAAAACGCATTCAACCAGCAGCAACGTCTCGCGATGGAGCTCTTTAGCTACAGGCCGGTACGGTATGCCCAGCCCACCACATACCTACACCGGGGGTGACGAGTCACGTATGCAAACACCTATAGCAAAGTTTGAGGAATGGCCACTTGGACAAGCGGTTCTGAAACGTATCACTATTAATAGCTCGGTCACTTTTCAGCTACAATCCACTTGGGAACCCTGTGATAAAAACCAGGACACTGTACGAGAGGGCTCTCACAGGAACCCGTTATCTAGAACAAAATCCGTGGCAAAGCAAAGCGTGGCAACGCAAAACGTGGCAACGAAGAATTATAGCCCCGAAGAAGATTCTTTGCTTATCGCGCTAAGGAATCAGGGTTTGTCATGGAAAGATAATTCATGTAGAGCATGGGAAACAGTTCCCAGAGCGGGCAAAGGGCTCTCTACAGGTCAGATACTGTACCAAACTGAAAAGTCGATAGATCTAGTCAGCAGCATAATTCGTTAAACGCTCAGTTTGTCCTCAAGATCATATGACGTTGTTGTTGACCGAACTTTAAGTCATTCGACTGAGCAAACCGGTTTGTTGCATCCAGATAAACAGGATCGGATTACTTGGCTAAGTTTTGGTATTTGATTAGCCTACAGGCACTGATTAGCCCCTAGCCATCCATACACAAACACCTGGACAGGAGACGAATTGTAGAGAATCATGGCTCTAGGCGCTAGCTACTAGCTCTCGGGCTTTTAGCAAGACCAATCTGGGACAGTGGCTATCATGCTTGTCCTGACACTCGGCTAAGTGAGGGTCACGGTATGCTCCACGGTCATGTTATACCTCTCCTGAAGTCCACCAAAGGCCCTTTATATATGTAAATCATTCCTCAGTCTGTACGCTAACAAGAGCCCAATAACCCCGTTCTCTCGGAAAAGTTCCTTCACTTGTTCAATACCTAGTAGCTGGTCGACGTCAGTCCGCAATATTCCTGCTATGGTGTTCCGCAGACCAGCATCATGGTCAATCTTGGATGAAAAATGCCTCGTCCAAGGCTGCTATAAAATCATCTACGTTCTTAATAGGCCCAAGTCCGTTGCTGTGGTCGGTAACTCCCTCTCTGATTGATGATTGTTGGAACTTGGCTATCAAGCATATACACTCTTACGTGTAGCAAGAGTGGTGATGTTGAAGGTTCTTCTTCAATCGACCGAGGCGTATAGTCGTCATTATAAAGGAACTAAATAACGCAGTCTACTGCATTGGCATCTTCGGAACCGAGGTCGATAATCCCTCCGCATTGGGCATCTTGCCTGTTCGTTCCAGCACTACACCTTCTCATTCGGCAAATACCTTCGAAGCTGGGACATCGGAGACAAACCAATACGGGGTGTACCTTGTACGATACTTTCACCGTCTTCACTACTAAGTCAGATTTATTTGGGGCGTACAAAATATATAAATGCTATTTCCCGCTTTCATACCTTCACTTCACTCTCCATTCCAGAGCATGGTCAAATGGGGAAATGGGGGGCTTGGTTAGTGAGCAGTTAGAAATGGCCAAACTGTATTAATATCGTGATATTATGCCATGGTCTAGATTCCACGTTAGCTTCACCAAACTCTCAAAAGCGCGCCAATTTAATTCAACATATGTCGGTCCAGACCGCAAGGCACGTGAACGATCGTCTGAATCGATCCCGAAGGTTGAAGCCAAGAATGTATTCGTGCTTGATTCATATCTTCATTTTTATAGAATATAGCGGCTCGAATAAAGACAAGAGACTGGCGAATATTGATCGAGGCAATGGACGATGTCTCCTCGTCCAGAATTCATGAAGAAGTAATCATCTTCAGCACCCGCAAAATAAATATGCGTGGAATGCGCGTATACAACGAGGTTCCATCATTATCCTCGGCGGCAGTCAGGAGATACTTGGAGATATACTGGACTACAGAAAAGCCACCATGGTGAAGAATGGGGATTTAGCCGAGGGGCATCTCCAGAGCGAATGCTACAACTGAAAGCCATGATCTTATCTTCACATCATCATCGTCATCTCCACCTGATGAAGGCTTCCAATTTGTTCAAGCTAATGGGATGAAGGTACTATAGCGCTGACCCTCTTACGCTTCGACAAGCATACTGATCTATAGAAGAATCTGGCCGCGTCTCAAAGAGGGCCTGAAACCCCGAGCATGATCGCAGGGGGTTTTCAAGCGTTTACCGATGATGGCGGGTCTCTTTCTTTCGTGCTTCGAACTCGCTAGATGGATGGGTTTGGATTGTCCTGTTTGGTAACAAGCCATTGACGATGAGCTCTCCGCTCATGTACGTAAATTGCTTACAATACTATTGGTCACCCTCGAATTAAAACATCCATGGCTGCGGCATTACCAGAAGAACGAGCAACAAGCTCTGAGGGGCGGTGAGATTTAAGAAGTGCTTTCGTCTCAGGCTGAAGCACATTTAAACTATGGAGAGTGCTTATCTCACGATAACCCTGCTACTTATAGAAGCTCCGGTTTAACAGAAGGTACCTGCCTGTACGCCATCATGTGCAGCCATCTGTCACAAGCCACCGCCCATTTAGGTATCGATAGATAATTTCAAGTAGCCTTATTCGATTGAAGCTATCCCGGCTGCAAAGCTCGGCTTTACGCTTTACCCTAAGATCCACTGCGCCGACCCGTCAGGTCAGGTGATGATATCTTATCCTTATCTTGATAAGGCCGTTGCCCCGTGACACCATCTTACTAGCCATATCAAGCCACTGTGGCGTAGTGGAAGATTGGTCCTCGACTCCACCGTACGTTTTGCCACAAATGGTCCAATACCCAGTTAAGCAGAATTGTTCCCAACCACCATTCGCACCACGTCGCTTGGATCTCTTGCCAGTTATGGCGACTCGTGGAGTCAGACCCATGCGTACTACCTGGGGCACTCATTGGGAAGATTACCGGGCTTGGGAAAAGGCTGAGCTTAAGCGATCAAATTCCGCCCAACCAAACTGCACTAACAAGAGGAAGAAGGCGTCGAGGAGGGCCCTCCAGGTTCCAAATTTAGCGGATACCTTGGATGAGTACAACAAACTCACCCAACTGCTCATCGATGATGAAAGCGACACGGAGTCAGAGGTTGACCCGGACACAAACGAAGGTTTCATGTCGATGGAAGATCTGGGTCAAACCCTTGATCTATGCCTTATGGAAGGACTTTTCCGATACATCAAGGAAGAAGCCGGTCCGCCGCCCGACATCGAAAGTTCCATGTGCTTGGAACATCGTATCGCTACTCGAATGATTGTTGTCGTGCTAACTTACCCATTTCAAAGTGCCTATTTCGTATCAAGACGACATCCGGCACCACGATGAGTAGTACACATCTATTATGAACACCAATCTTTTTTCACATGCTGACAATACTCCTTCCGATGAGATCCACGGCTCAATCTACTCAAGAGCCATGCTCTCTATTGGCTCAAGGCCAATTAGGGCGAGAAAAGCAGAAACCTCATCTCCGAGTTTCTGCTTCATCCTCACATACGATTCTCCGTTGCCGAGCCGTCATGGGTTGCCATGACTGGGGACAGTTATTCGAAGAGCTGGAGTCTCTCTCATTATCTTCATCGGGAAAGGATATCCCGGAAGTCATAGGGATATACGCTCTGAGTGCAAGGACCACACACACGCAACTAGATAAACAGCAGCGATGAAGGCCACAGGCCAAAGGGCTCGTGGTATTCGGGGGCGGTCACAAACCCATTGGGCTGAATTTTTGAGTGCTAAAGCACACAAGAACGACTCCGGCCCGCCCTGTCGGAAGAAACGCCTTTTTTCTATACAAAGAGTTGGCAGATTCGACGGTTGAACAGATAAATCTGTCTGTCTTATCTGCTTTCCCGTGGCCAACTCTCGAAATGGGGTATATCATCGCCCATTTCCCATTCCTCCTCACGCTTGCCGAGACCATTGACATAGTCTATCTCGATACCTTTGTCTGGAAAATCTATCTTGACCTCGTAGGTAACGCGCGAAACCCCATGACTTGGTTCAGGCCACCGGCGATGCCCATGATTATTTCAAAGCTTGAACAGAGCCCTTCCGATCAATCAAACAGTGCAGCCATTTGGTGCGTTGTTGGTTAGTCTAACTTGGACACCTAAAGCGGCTTCAGTCTTCGTTAGCATCTTTGAAAAGCATGAGCTTGCTGTCTATGATTATGCGAACAGAAAGATAAACTAGCAGTTTATTTATGATTGCTTACAAGAGCATGGGATCAGTAAGCCAAAGAAGCAAATCAGGTGTTTTTACGATACACTGGGATGCAACTCAAATTCTGGTCTGGTCGGGATGAGATCGAGCAGACTGAGGGCTGTCTGGGCTGTTGTCAACGGCCTGAAAGAATTCCTTGAGGAGAAAAGGCTCGTCACGCCTCCACATGACGACAACGATTTGTTTTATCACATACCTGGTTTGGAAAATCACAGTGACACCCCTTACACCGTGACAAACTTGATGAGAATACACGGATTCGACATAAACAGATTCAGCGTATGCAACGATGGTGCGAATGAAAAACTCATTCAGCGGTATTTATTTAGCTCCGCTCCTCCACAAACATGTATGGGGGAAAGTCTCACGTAAGTCACTTCCACCAGACTATCGCTGATCAAAACTAAATTGCCCAGCTACTTGTCCCACACGCATCGACATGAAGGGAGGCAGGTTCCAGTCTAGGTATATTTTGGAGAGGATAGATTTACTTGTTGGAATCCATGCCCGGGACGTGTTTGCCCAAATCGATGTGTTCCCACCTGGGCCTGATAGCAGTACTTGGACTTTTCCAACCATGTCCTGGCAGACTTCCCGGGAGCTGTGGCACAGAGTCCACTCACGCCTGTTAGCAGATGGAGTCCCAGGTGGTCGCTTGGGCAATAGAGGCTTCTACGTCGTTCTGGGTGGTTGGCATAGAAACAAGAGCCAATAGTCTGATGCTCTCCACACCAGGAATATTTTGCGACATGCATTGGCTGATACGGTACTTACGAACTCGAAACACCCGTATGATTATGACACGGTCTGTTTGACGAATCGTCACTTGAATCCAGATCTTTCTCAAGAATGGGTGATCGGTTTTCTAACAGCAAACGATGCTGTGCCCACCATCGAAGCAAGCATCCGGGAACATATGGATGGGTTTGCCATCAAAGAGTTCTGTTACTCCTTTGGTATACTTATTGCGGACATTTAGGAAGAAGACGACGCAACGTACTCACAGGGCATGCCGAATCCCACTCCTCTTTCGCATGAAGCTGTTATGCATGACAGCCAGCCCGTGCTCAACGCATTTTCAACACGCATAAATAAGACGTCTTCAAAGCCTCACACAGAGGAACCCGCGAATGATGGCCAGTCGCTTGATTGTGCGTCTGTGGACGGGGAAGAGGAAGGTGATGCTCGTGCTGGGTTAACAAAACCCCATGGCTGGACTAACGAGCAACTCGCCTATTTCAGACATCTTCTCGATATAGAAACGAGCTGGTCAGGGGGCTGTCGAGAATTTCAACCAAAAGTTCGGATTGGCGGTCACCGAATGGCCACTCAGGCACCGCGCACAAGTCAAAAGGTTGGAAACCTGCTTGGACAGAGCCCTTCTGGACAGACACCCGGACCGTCTATCTGACAGAGGTGGTCTCTACATCAAAGACTTGGGATGAAGTCCTAGCACGGTTCGAAGAGAAGTTCCAAGCCAATAAGTCTGCCCCGGCGGTAAGGACTGGAGTCAAAACACTCGGTCTCAACATTGATCATCTCAGAACTCATCAGTTATTCACCGAGGCTGAAAAAGACTACTTCGATGAACTGGCAGAGTCCGGTTTCAAAGGGAAGGAGATGTATGAAAGGTTCTGGGAAAGGTTTGGCGAGCGCATAACTGCAGTTTCGCTTAAAAGAAGACTGGCAGCAAGGATGAAGAAAAAAAAAAAGGAAGCAGACCCTTCATTGCGAGTATCAAACAGCCGATGGACTCCGGAAGAAACCAGTTTTGTGCAGGAATGTACGGATAGCGACATGCGACAAGCCGAAATTATAACCCATTTTAGACGGAAGTTTGGAGATGGTCGATCTGACTGACCGGTCAATCTGTGCTGCGCGGGGCAGGTTGGTGGAAGCGAAGGATGATGCTGAGGACTAAGTCACAGGTATACACCACTTGCAAAGGCACCGGGCAGCATAAGGACCATTCACGGTCGGTTTCTCGTTTCCTTGTTCAGTTGGTTTTAGGAGGAAGAGCTTGGTGGCTCGGGTTAATTTTCTGCTGGGGAGCAACAGGGCCAGTCACCTGATACGTGAAGTCATCACAGGGACCCGGATGGTCTCTGTAGCCTGAGCGTATCAGGTGACTGGCTCTGTGAAGGCACATAATGCCCTCACAAAATAATAGACAATAATAACCATACTCTTTTACATACAAATTTACGATACCAACATCGTGACTACTATCACGGTCTTATCACGCATCAGTGAGGGTTCGTTTGTGGCCGTCTTCCTGTGTTGTAGAGTCAATCTTTTCCCTTGCGAAAAATAGAAATGAGTGTAGTTGAGGCTATCGCCACTCGAAGGTTCTCACGAGGCTTGCTTCACCATCATTCAGGTTCAACCTTCTCCTCAGAATAGCTCCCCGGGGAGTTTATATTCTGACTACCTAGTAGGGTCATAACCATAACCCAACTTGCTCCTGCAACGGCATGGCAAAGCTCACAAGTAACAAGGACGCTGGGGGGGAACGTCACTGAGTCCAATACCCTGAGCAGCAGCCTGCCCAAACCGGCGACAGCGGCTCCGGAGACAGGCCCATTCTTCCGAGAGGTCTTCTCCGAGCCATCAACACAGATTGTCGGCAAAATAGATGGATGGATCCTTACCTACACGCATGCAGTACATGATCCCCTGACTACGATGTAGCGAGTGCGTGCGCGTATGTATTCAGTAATTCATGACGGCTTAGACCAGTTTGGAGTTCCCGCTATATAATTTCTGACTGCATCTTTATCCCTGAGTTGCGATAATTGCACCCAAGTCATAGCACTCCTTATTGAACCTCTGTAAACCTCCTCCCCGTTCATCAAGGTAGAGAGAGGCCAAGGTAGCGGCTCCTCTATGCGCCACTAAACCAGGGGCTCACCATGTTGGATCTTGGCCGCGCCATACTTCTCCAGGCGAATCGCCTGGATGGCAATGAAACCACTGGTATCCTCTGGGCTAAATCCCTCGAGTATATCCATACTAGCCTGTTCCTCACTGTAAAGGTTGCTGTCCGGCGCAGAGCGGGAAAGGACATGAGCTGCTCCCTTGTATACCATCATGTTGACTGTACCATTCACATGCTTCTGGCTGTAGATGATGGAGCTTTCGAGGGGCTCACGCTCGGGGGAGAAGTACCTGCCTAAGACATTTGTTAGACAGGACCGTCAAGATTATCCCAAGAAGATATACCATTGTAGAGGCACTGGGACCACTCGTTTCCGATCCAGGACATAATTCCGCGAACCTTGGAGTCCACGGTCATGCCTTCGAGATCAACGTGGGCTTTGGGTTGTTAGCATCATCGATTGTGGGGTATGCTAGCAAGATCTCACTTACCTAGACGCAACCCCGTATGGGCTGGGGCATCGTAGCAGCCTCGGCTCTTCAATCCGATAGAGCTTGTGATATTGTCAGTACAAGATCGAGTCTTGGGGGGGATGGTAAAATACCGAGATTCGACCATATCAACTCGACCGACGCCGTTGGCGCCTGCAATCTCATTGAGCTTCTTGAAGAGCTCGACTGAGTTGGTGTAGGTTTCGCCGCCTTCCACATCAAGCTTGACGGGGAGGCCGGCCTTGAAGGTGACAGAGAACTTGGTCGGGACATCGGGCGCATCGAGCGGATCTGGATAGCGCAAGAATTAGCTCGGGGGTCTACCGCGGTGAACCGGAGCCAGTGTAGTATATTACATACCAACAGATTTGGTCCAGACATCCTTGGGCGCAACCATCTCGGGCTTTTCGAGGATGCCCGATTCGGCTGAAGTATGTCTTGTATACTCGTTAGTTTTACTTGAACCCCCTCCTGGTAATGGGAAGAAAGGTGAAGTAGAGGGTGATGAAGGAGAGAAGAAATAGCCGTAAAAAGCAGCAGTATAGTTGAGGAAGACAAACAGGGAGGCCATCGTCAAGTTGACAAGCCTCCAGAACTCCCTTTCTAGTTTGAAAGACTACTTACGCCAGGTTGGCATCGAGACTCCAGGGGAGACTTGGGAGAGGACGAAACTGGGATGTTGTTCTCGGCGGCAAACTTCAGGAGGTCTTGTCGGCCCTAGAAGCGGTTAAAGAACTTCGGCATGCGCCACGGGGCCATGACAGACAGACACAGTAGGATCGAGTGCTCGCCAAGCTAATTCGAACCTAACCTAGCTTGATGAATATTAGCTTCCGTAGCAATTGTGATGTTTGACCTTGAGTAAATAGTCATCCCATTTGTGTATTTTGACCACTTGATGGTGTTGAGAAACTTCCGGGCGCCGTGTGGGTCTTGGAAGCCTTCAGAGACGGGAGTTGAAGCCGATCCCGGAAGGTCATCATTGTTAGCTGCGAAGGTCAGGACCGACCGCAGCAATGGTAAAGGTTGAAACTCATCATCATTGCTAGCTGCGAAGGTCAGGATTGCTGGCCTTGGAAGGTTCATCATTGCTGAATACGAAGGTCAAGATCGCAGCTGCCGATGAAAGGTTGCCAAGGCTGCTGGCAGAGGCCAGGCTGACCTTTGCCAGCTACGGTCCTGGTCTTCGCAGCTAGCTATGATGACCTTGACCAGCAGCTCTGACCTTTGTGACTGCGGTCCTCGCAGTTAGTAGAGATCCAATAAAGTTTTGGGAGGCAGATTCGACTTGCCCCCCCGCCAGTCCGTGGCTGAGAATCTTGCAGTTGTACTTCTGGGCGGTGCGGACGAGGGCGCGTGCCATTACTGGCCGGGCAAGACTGATTCCGAGAAGATTTCGGTCCTCGTAAATGGCATTGCATTGGATGCCACGGAAAACAAGTTGCTCAAGGAACTCCCGCTGAACGTCATCGATCACCATGCGCTCGGCACCGAGAGCCAGAGCCTTCTTCTCGACGGCGGCCCAGTCCTCGTCCTGGCCGACGTTGCCGAGATAAGCAACCACGGTGTAGCCATATAAACATAATACATTAGTGACATGATTTCCAGAGTTTTCCTGTATCCTTCGTCTGGCACCAGCGCTCTGGTCGAGCTGTGATAATGGAAAGAATGGTGCAGTACAGGGTGATAAAATAGAGAGAGAGAAAAACAGCCGACAAGAGCGTTGCTATGCTTCGCAACCAAAAACACTTTGTAAAAAG
>JAMYIC010000500.1:0-15906 GCA_024112705.1 Microcera coccophila | reverse complement strand
GTCCCATAGCTTTCAATAGCACCAACAAGTCTGATTATTATCACCTTGGAGTTACCGCAATTACATTGCCTATTACTCATTGTAACACGTACCCCTTCATTGCTCAGTGTACACGCCCTGATCTCTCCATCAGCATAAGCCATACGGTCACGTGAGGTTCAGAAGTTTGAGAATCGACCGCGACACTACATCCATGTTGTGGATTGTCGGGTTGTGCAGCACATCGCCCTCGGCAACATGGCACAACCCATGTCGTCGAGAAGCAAAGTTGAACAACCGGGACTCGACCGATGCGCTTAGGCTTGAGAAGGGGCCAGTGCTGTCCAGAACTTCGAAGCAGATCCAGCCGGTCTTATGTTCTATCGAGCCCAGAGTTCTCCATCTCCAAGTTGCAGACGATCTCTATGTGCAAGGTTTGATACCATCATGGTTTCGATCTGCAGCCCAACTTAATACAGCACAATCTTTTCAGCGGCCGGCGGACAGTCATCGATGAGCTCTCCATCCATAATTCCCTGGACATACGCATCGCCCACGTATTCAAACTGAAGCCTTGACCCCTCATCTTGGGTTTCTGTCTGCTCGGCTTTTTGTTCCGGTCTCCGACGCAAGATGTGTGGCACGTTGCCGCATAGCATCACCCACACTTCGTCATCCACTTGCGCGTCTGGGGGACCGATGCCAAAGTATCCAGAAGCGGTGATGAAGAATGCCTGACTGCGGGCCATGTCTTGTGCGCTGGGGGCGACAGAGGAATAGCTCGCGGTCCGGACATAGGCGTCGACCAACGCAACCTCGTCTTGCGATAGGCGATGATGTGGCGAGTCGCCCTCGTAGACGAGGTCACCAACAAGCGCCCGGTAGAAGGCTTCGAGAGGCGTCACTGTTCCAGTGCCGATGTACGGCTCATCTTGCGGCCGCGAGGATAACCAGGTATCGAGGACACCCCTCCATAAGTGTATTGTCCGGCGGGTGTGCTCATCATATTCTTCGAAACCGAGCTGTCGGAAGTTGAGCAGGTAGTTTACGGGGCCCAACACGGCGATGGTGTCGACCTTGATGCCACTGAGTGCGAGGCCGACGCCGTTGGCTGTCAGTTTTGGCTCAACATACCAGCCCTTGGAGCAGTCGAAGTAGTTGTATCTCCAGCAATGGCCAAAGTAGTCGGTCGATCTCTTCGTTGGATCATCGGCGAACGTCCAGTCCACGGTCCAACTGGGCAGTCCCGCGGTCGCCCGAGGCTCGCCCCGGCGGCCGCACAGCGGAAGCAACCCGCGATGCCGCTTCACCAGGTCAACCGTTACGCGAACGTAGAGCTCCTTTTCCGAAAGAGTATAGTCGCAGAATGGCACGCTCGCAAAGGTCGGCTCGGGAAGTAACCCCATCAAGGCATAGATTTTGTCCCGAGGATTGGTCGCCGCTCGATACCGCCAGCGATACAGTGGCCCGAGGATCGGTGCGGGATCGGTGAGCTGGAGGTTCATTATGGGAATGCAAAACTCGTTGCTGAGGGCGCCGAGGGAGAAGATATCCTCAAACCGCTGGAGAACTCCCGTATCATAACGGGTCATGGCCAACGCCACCCTCTTCATGCTGCCAAACGACAAACGCTGATCTCCCCATGCGATGTCTGATTCTCTCGGCAGCTTGGCTTCCTGAATTGTCCAGATGCGCTGCCACCATTTCACACCTTGCCACTTCGCGCGCCACGAACCCATGAGCGCGAGGATTACCTGCCCAAGGCGCCGGCGAGCGGCCACGTCATGGCATGGCTTCAGGTCATCACGGGCAGCGCCAAGATCTTCCAGAAACTTGAAAGCCATGATGACATCGCTCCTTTCAAATCCCGCCTCCGGCTCTTCCGGAAGCGCACCTAGCCAGATGATCCCGTGAGAGGAGTTCTTGTAAATGTCACGCATGACGCTTACTTGGTACGACTTTTCGACCGTATCGCTCTGGTCGATGCAGAGTTGGTCAATCCACAACGTCCTCGCCTTGTCCAGCCAGCGAAGCTGCGACAGGGCAAGGAAGAGACTCTCCGTGATTACCCTGGGTACTCCCTCCAAGACGATTTGGCGAGTGGTGGAGTGGTCGCCCCAGACGTATGACAAAGTTTCGTAGCACGGGTTGCTTCTCAGAGGAACAACCCGAGCGTTGCAGACGATGGGCTCACCCCGCTTCCCCGGAAGAAGCTGGAGGAGGGTGATGTTGACATTGGATCGATCAAAGTCTAAAGCCGCACTTGGTCAGCGTGAAAGATATGCGCGACGCATCCCGGACCACATACTTGGTATGCCAGAAGCCATCACGGAACCTCGTTACCCTATCCACATGGAAGTGTGTTTGAATATTGGGCCTTCACCGACAGAACAGACGGACGCGGGGAAATTAAAACCTTCCGCTAGTTGAATCTAGCGGCAATGTGGCTTGTCAGGCCAGGCCGGCTGCAGCTAGTCGTGGTGGCTGGCTGTGGCCCGTCGAGGCAAGCATAGACTGCATTGTGAGAAATAGTAATATTGAGTAACCTCAGGATGGAATAACAAGCTGTCTCAAATACAATAATACCGACGCCCGGCAACCTTTGGAATAACGATCAACATCTCCCATTCTGGTTTGAAGCAACTTCCTCTTGTCAGCCTTCAATCTGCAGCCTCTTCCGCGCACTACTCAGTCCCAATAGAGTCTTGACGGGACGGCTCTCCGCCCGGTTCGATCGATCTTTCAACAACTGCAAAATGACCCCCTTGAAATTCATTCCCAAGTCCTCCCACACAAATTCTGGGTTCAGAGCCTTGACGAAAACGCGCATCGCAGCTACGGGCACCTTGACGAGCCCGCAGACATCTTCGGCCGACAGATTGCTCTGCATCTTGGCGATGAAACTGGGTCTCGTCGACGATTTGAATTGCAAGAACTCGTCTTCCAATTTCTGCTCGACCACGGCTGTTGTCTCCATAGCCGGTTTCTTCTCCGGGTCGATACTTGCGAGGGGTTCGGGGTTTTCTCCCGTCAAGACTTGGTGAATAAACGCCTCGTCGAGGGGCTCAATGTCATGGCCGAATTGACCTGCTGTACCGACTTGCCAAGGCAGACGCTTTCTCTCTGCGTCGCTAATCACTTGTCTAGTCAGCTTGTGGTTCCTGGTCCTGGTCTTCTGGTTGACATCATCCCCAAAGTCGGCGTTCAGAAGCTCCTTGTACGCCTTCATGTTTTGCGTATGCAATGATTCAGGCTTGACGCGCCACAACACAGCAATCCTGGCGTGCTCGTCCACGAGAGCTTGACAAAGCTCTTTCACCTTGGGCCAGTCGTTGCTCTCGCACGCCTCTGCCACTTTGGTTTTGAGTTCGCCAAAGGCGGCCGAGCGTTTGGTGTAGACGTTGGCAACAATAAGGTCGTCGTCGATACGCCGCTGGCCACCCTCGGCGAGATGTTTGATATACTGCATCATCCTGTTATAACCTTGGGTCTCTTTTTCTAACTTTTGTGGGAGTTGCTCCAGCAGGCGCGTCGCAATGGCCGCGACGTCAGTGGCTTCTGTCGTAAGCATGCGCAAGAATATAGTAATGATGGTGCGAGAATGGCAGAGCTGAATGTTTCGGAGCTTGCAATATCTGACCATCTCAGCAGTGCGACTCATTTTGATCTCTGCCAAGTCTTCGTTCTTGGTAACCACACGCACAACGGCCTTGTCAAGGAGCTTCTCCAGGTTCTCGTGGAACTGCTTGAGAGGCCAGCCGGTGTAAGGGTACAGAGCGACGACGGTCTCGTACCAGATCCACTCAACCTCGGTCGTCGGAACATCGTACTGAGGATTCAGGCCAAACAGCTGCCACACCATGCTCAGAGGACGCACCCCCGACCCAGCTGTCGTCAGCAGGTTGCCGAAAAGTCCTCGCATCAATCTTGTGACTGTATCCTCGGCTTTGTCCAGGACGACTGGCGCAGTTGTCCTCCTCGCCGCGAGTTTCGACATGGCTGCCATCAACAATGCACTCATAAGGTGACCAGTCTCTGGACTGCCGGGTTGAATTTCATGCTCTCTGGACGCTACCGCTCGGCTAAGGGTGTCTCTCATGAGAATTCTCAGCGCGGCGATGTGTGTCTCGTTGCATTTCTCCATCCATCTCACGGTATATGGACTTTCAAGGTTGACGAATTCGTCCCAGCATACCCAGGCCAGCATTGACCCGGTTCCCCTTCCTTGGCTGAGGTACGGCAGCGACAAGACTGGATGAGAGACCCCGGCCTGGCTCTGTAGAGGACCGTGATGGTTGTTCTGCGACTGCTCTATGATGATTCCCGCGTCAAACCCTTCGAGATGCAGGACTCGAGAATCAAGGTCGCAGCATGGACTATAAAAGTAAAAGTTAGCGTTATATGAGAGACGTTTTATTCTAAAACATTTCGAAGATGGAAAACTGTCCGGGAGAAGTGGCTTCACATACCTGGCATCAATGGCGGCGTTCTTCAAATTGCCCAGGAGTTGACGATACGGCGTCGTCTCAATATTCAACAACATGACGCCCATATCGCCTGCATACGTTTCGAGGTATCCCGTCAGAGTATCAAAGGTCATGGATTTCACGGCCTCGACGTTGCTTTGGATCTGAGCCTGGCGAACAAGTCGTTTCAGATCATGCGTTCGCTTCGAAGTCGTTTGAGACGACATCATGTTGGCCAAGCTCGAAATCGCCGGCTCGAGGGCCTTCTGCATCTCCTTGGTCCTCTTTCTCAACTCCCCAAGCATGTTATTCTTTCTCTTGACCAGTTCTGGATCTGTTGTCCCGTGTTGCTGGGTCAGAAACTTGATGTAGTCTTCCCTCAATGAAGCCGTCGCATTGCTAATCTTTGCGGACAGCGCGGATACCGAGGCTTTGGAGAGCTCCTTCAGGTCTTTCTGGTTTAAGAGCTGCTGCAGCTGTGGGACTGCTGCAGATATGTCTTCTTCCATCTCTCGAATGCTGTCGACCGGAAGCTCTTCGAACAGTTTCTGGAGATCCTGGGGCCGGACCAGGTGGCCTGAAGTGGGGAGGATGATGGCATTGGGATCGTCAAGGCTGACTATTCGCTTGATCCTCGGGTCTGTCATAGATTCCATGCCTACAGACTCGAGTATAGACGTCACATCGGAGCCAAATGCCAGTCCAGAGGTGTTCAGGTGTGCCCGGTTAGCAAGGCCTCTGTAAAAGTAATACTTGTCCGACACGTGAACCAGAACCAACGACTGCGGTCCTGCAAGCGCCGTGACGGCGTTGATGTTTGCCGAATTCAGCAGCGACAAGACGTCGTCGGTGTTTTCGGGTTTGTCTTTCGGACTGAGCTGCACAATGAAAAGCGCATTGATACGATAGGAGTTGGCGAGGTTACGGGCATTATCTGTCATTCGGTCGTCGACGATGACCACAATGTTCTTCAGCTGCTCGTAGTAATCCCGAAGCGCCTTTTCGTCGGCAAATGGAACGTTTGAAGGGACCGTTCCGGTAGCTAGAAGAACTGGGCCTTGAAGTTGAGAGCCAAAAACGCAAGGCAAAACAACAGCGGAGGGCTCGGTTTTGGTGGATGGGCCGTTGTGTGAGAGCTTGAAATCAATACCGGTGCCGAAACCAATGACTTGCGTTTTGCTCAAGTCAAGGATCGAAGGCAACGCAGCTGGATTTGTCGTCAACACGGCGCGTTCTTTGGCGATGATCTCGCGCAGGCTTTCCGAAGTCGAGCTCGTTTCTTCAATGGCAGGATAGCTTTTTGGAGCTGCACACAGACGGACGTTAGCTACTACAGCTCTATTAGGCTGAGAGATGGCAAGGCTTACCTTGTGCAGCAGGAGGATGGGGAGCGGGGATGGTGAAGTCGGCGCGCTTGATCGCTTCCGGGAAGGACGGGCTTTCCAATCTGTTACTGGAGCACATCATTTCTCGATCTGTCGTCGCTGTTGGCAGAATCGAGCAAATCAGCGAGTCTCCATCACGCTTTATCACCAGCGGACAACAGATGGTGGCGTCTCCAATCGTCGCTGCGTCCAAGGGCACCGGAATGATGTACAACACCTGGTAGAGAGATAAGTTACTTGGTGGCAGCAAGACAATCGGGGTTTTGGAATCACCTTGTCCACGTGGTCGGCAACAAGCAACGCGGGGTTGGTCCCTAGAAATCGTGTAATGAGCGTGGACTGGTAGCCTGATATGAAGACACAGATTTCCTTCTCCGTGAGACAGTCCTTGTTGATCCTGACGTAATCGAGCAGATCCTGTCCGTTGAGCAGATCACCACTATGGGTTATGCCTGCAAACGTATCCCGTGCCAACCAACAACAGGCGTTGCAAGATGCATCCGCGAAGCAAAAGTCGTAGTAGGTGGGCGTCCTTTCGGAGACTGCCAAGATGGCAATCTCGCCCGATACTATGGGGATCTTGAACGTTGAAGCCGGTGCTTGCATTATCTGGAAGTCATCGAACACACCTGCTAATGGTTAGCGCTTTCGCTCCACGGTCAGAGATGGCACAGGCTCAAGCAGAGGAGACACACTCAGATGAGACTTGAAGCCGGCCATTCGCCGCAAAAGGGTCTCGCCCATCTCGCCCAGATCCACGGCATTGAAAAAGAAGTCCTCCGTATAGGAAGAGATGTCAATTTCGTCGATGCCATCGTCCGTCCGGCAAAGGAGAAGGCGCTCAGGACTGAAAGGGTGTGCCGAGCCAGTCGGAAGACGCTCCAGGATCTCTCGAATGCGAGACTTGGATGTCGCCAAGGGATCAAAGAAGGCTTTCCTCACTCGTTCCATGGCTGCTGGCACAGTGGTTGATGGCGAGTTGCGAATGCTAAAAGAATCTGAAGACTCTGGTCGAAACTTGGAGCGCGGGCTGGTATGATGGGCGAAGCAGTTTATACTTCGCACTTGCCCTCTCCTAAAGTCTCACCGCATGAGTCACGGCGGCCTCCGGCGACTGAGAGATGACTCCATTCGGGCGCTGTGAAGGCTAGAGAGGGCCGGATTCAGATCTTCTCCTTGTGGATTAGCGTAATAGATGCGAAGGAATTGAAGCGGAAGGCGAGTATTGCATACGAATGTCGTGGTGCATCATCCCAGTATGCCTTGAGAGGCAGACACTAACTGAAGTACAGTAGCAGCCTGAGGATGTAGCAGTTGCCCCGCCCGTGGTGTGAATATGAATTGGCACCCTTTGGATTTTTGCCCATACACACTTTGGTGTAGGGGGTGCCAATTCTGTTTCACACCGCTTGCCCCCGCTGTAGGGGCATCCCCTCAGCCACTACCTCTCACTTAACATGCGCCGAATCCACCATGTAGGCTACGGCGCACGCTTTAGCGCTGTAGCACTGCGACAACTTGATTTCCCCCTCTAATGACTCAACTCGCATCCTGCACTGCCACTTCACCATCGACAAGCCACAACCGAAACCGCAGGCCGATATCTAAACCGGCAACGACGAATCATCAAGGTCTGGCACTTCTTTTTCGGAAGATCGGCTTCGTCGGCCATCGATACGAGCGGGATGACTCAGTTAGGGGCGCCTGTAGTCCAACGCTGTAAGAGTCGCCCTTTGTTTTGATTACACGAATGGATGCTACCAGCCAATGCTCGTGGGGGCGAGAGAGTGGGAAGAAACACCACTGTACATGTCTCTACGACGGTTCCTTGAACCATGGAACTATTAGCAATTGCCGTACAAAGTGGCATCGCCAAGCGGCAATACCAGGCTCTCCCATGACGCCTAGAAGCCGAGGTCCCCCCATGTCATTCTTCGCCTAGCGCTAAGTCTATCACCATTAGAACATAATGTGTACCAGAACCGCTCCAGTGTTTAGGACCTCGTTGGACAAAAACTCTTCGTCACCTCAATCTCGAACAATCTCGAACAATCTCTCATACATGGCCAACACATAGGACGCCCGGGATGAGAAACTCATCTTTGCAAAACGGGGCGGGGGGATATCCCAGCACCCAGTCACACACCCTTTGATACGTCCAGTAGAGAATCCAGCTTGCGTGTCCTTGGTTGCGGAAGATGGATGAGTAAAGACCAAAAAAGGTAGCAAAATGCATCAAGAAGAAGGGATCTTGACATTACGCAGGAGGTGCTCGGATCAACCTCTTGGTTCTGAAGAGGGGGAAAACCTTTGGACCCCAACACGACAAAGTACCGGGCAAAGCGTCCACAACCACCGCGGCGGTGCTAACGAGGCTAGCAAGGTAGAATTTATTGCTTTCTAGCTTTCTGCCAGGGTTCCATTCATGACCAATTGGCGCAACCGCGCAACTTAACACGGGTTCAAGTTGTGGTGTTTATTTTTATACAGGCATGGTTCCGAAATTAGCGCCCGAGGATGGGCGGCTATGTGAGACCGCATTGGAGTTTTGTCGGCCTCAAGTCCGGCCAACAGCTTGGTGCTAGACCAGTCATCTTTGAAGGCATCGACAAGGCTGCAGGGTACCAGCCAAGCTCACAATCCATACGGTTAGCTGATCCCAACGTTCAGGAGAGAAAGAGGCGCGTTTCAGCCGGCCAACCAAGCAAGAGAATGACGATGGAGTTGTGTTGGCCCCGGTAGAAGACCTGTGGCTTATATCCTGCGGACATATATATACCTCTGCGACCGCACTTCAAGAGACCAGTCAAGGTGACGACTTGCTTGTTCGGAGCCAGAAGTCAGCAAGGTGAAGCCTCTTATCTCCCTCCGTCCAGATTGCCAACCTACTCACGATCAGTTCTGTGGCCAGCCATCCTATCTAGCAGTCATCATGGGCTGTAGTTCCTCCAAGGCAACAAGAAACGGAGAGACAGAGCTCCGCCCACGTCCCCAGCATCGGCCCACCGTTTCGAGGCCGACAGGAGGGCCGGTGTTCGTTCCGCCGCCGTACCGAGATCAGGCAGGTCGACCGATCCAGCACTCTGCCTCGGAGCTTGACCGCGACACGATTAGTGGGGCGCTGAAAGACATGGCTGCATTCCTTGACCAGCGAGGCGTGCGAACCCAGCTGGTGGCGGTTGGTGGCGCCGTCAACACGCTATATTTGCAGTCGCGGGAGAGCACGCATGATGTGGACTTCTTCCTCGAGAGCGCCGGCTCTTCGACATACCACGCAATCCATGAGGCGGCACGGTTCGCGAACCGGCAGCGAGGTGGGCGTCTCGGCGCGGAATGGCTCAACAACGCCACGCAGCTGTTAATGTCCGCTCCATTGCAGCGGACGTTATTCGAGGCAGCCCTTGAACAGGGAACGGTTGTCTTCCGGTCCGGGGGCTTGACGGTGTACGCAGCGCCGTGGTCGTACGCCTTCTGCGGTAAGCTGAACAGGCTTTGTGAAACAAACCCGCGGCCTTATGACTTGGCGGATGCGGTGGTTTACTTACGAGCATACCTCGAGAAGAGTGGGCGCCAGGCTGTAAGTGCGCGCAGGGTTCGACAGTGGTGCCAGCAGTACAACAAGAACATGACGGACCAGGTACTTCGCGAGGTGGACGAGGCGTACTATGAGGCGTACGGCCAGCGAGCCATCGACTGGCGCGCATAGCCACGCGTAACAAGTTGCCAGGGGCCATTCACGCTAGGTCAAACCTATGATGAGTGGTGTAAACTCTTGCGCTTGAGTAGAGTAATAGGATTGAAGAGATGTTACTATCACGGGAGCATCCTTGACCTGTCCTTAGATGAAATGAATGTGCGGCTGCCAGATGAGTATGTTCTTTCGGGAGAACTCCCTGGACGCGTTCTCAAAGCTCTCCAGGGGCACGAAATCCCGCTTCTTGTTATCCCAGTGCGGTATGGCCAGCGTCGCTTCCAGACGCGGCACTTTGTCTACCCACTCGGGCTCCTCCTCGTACTCGCGCTCTTGCGCCCTCCACTCCTCTAACATGTCACGGGTGAAGATGGCGGGGGCGTGGCGAGGCAACCCCAACTCAATCCTCCTATTAAATGCTAGGCACAGCAGTGCCGGTATGCACGCGAGGCAGGCGTAACGCTCTGGGTCTGGGTCGCGCGGGTCAGGGAGGTCGCGGACGGCCCAGGCGGTGTGGTACCAAAAGGCCTCGATCTCGTTCCGAATCTCGATGTGCTGATCGAGAATGATGTGCTCATAGATGCGGTAGAGCGCCGCTAGCGACGTGTCTGTTTCTCCGTCGACGGTGCGATGGCGACTGCGATTAAGAAGGGGGATTTCGTAGGTGAGGCGGTTCGCGAGAAGGTCTCTTGGAGTTGGCGGGAATGTGGTGTTGTTCGTGGGTAAAGCCTTGGCGGATGGTGAAGACTTGAGCCTATCTGACTGGGTAGTTCTCCTCCTCCTCCACAAATGAAAAACGTTTAGGAGTTCGCATGGCATCGCTCGGCCGTGCCTCCGGGGTATCTTGGTGATGAATTTGCAAGGTAGAAAGGTTGAAGATCGCGAAGCCGCGTTTCAGATCTGTGCGCCGCGCTTAGAGCGGGGCTCTATCCGCGCGCTAAAAAAAAACAAGTTGCTCTAGATCGATCCAATCACTTGCATGGGACGTTTTTACTCCCGTAACCAGTAGGCCTGAGTGCCTTGCTGGCAAATAATCTCCCTTCATCTAAACCCGCCTCATCGACTACCGTACTCTTCTGGACGGGACTTGATGGCGCCTCGCCTTGCAACCTGGACACCCCCGCGGTTAACTCCGTGGCAGCAATTCCGCCGCGAGCCTGCAGAATTTCTCGCGCGGTGGCTTCATCAGCATAGACCCCCAATGGACCCTGATTCACCTGCCGACGCTTCCAACTCTATCACCATCGTGTGCATCTCCGACACGCACCAGACCCAACCGCAAGTTCCGGACGGTGACCTTCTACTCCACGCCGGGGATCTCACCAACGAAGGCTCCTTTGAAGAGCTGCAAGCGCAGTTGGACTGGTTGGCATCCCTGCCGCATCGACACAAAGTCGTCATAGCTGGAAACCATGACAAGCTCTTGGACCATGAGTACGTAGCCAAGTTTCCGGACAGAATGTGCGAAACTGAGGGACGGTCGCGCAAGGATCTAGAGTGGCACGACCTTGTTTATCTGAACAACACGTCGCAGACGCTCGACTTCGCCGACCAACGGAGGTTGAGCGTTTTCGGATCCCCGTGGACGCCTCAACTGGGAACCTTTGCCTTTCAGTACCCGGCCATCAGAGATGTCTGGACCGGCACCGTCCCAGAGGGGACGGATGTGCTACTGACACATGGACCGCCGAGAGGGTACCTGGACGTCGGGGGCAAGGGCTGTCCGAACTTGACGAGGGAGGTGGCGAGGACACGGCCGCGACTGGTGGTGTTTGGGCATGTCCATGAGGGTCGCGGACGGGAAGAGGTCGGATCCCGCAGAGTCGAGAAGAGTTATCAAAAGGTGATGGCGGGCGACGGAGGATTGGAGGTTGTGCTTGGGATGGCGTTCTGGCTTTTAGAGGCGTGGGCTGGCAACTTGATCTGTTCTTTATTGGGCTTCAGAGAACGGCGGTGGACAACGAGAACGACCATGGTCAATGCTGCAATTGCCGGTGACGAAGAACTTCAGTCGATGGCGGTGCTCGAAATATAATCAACGACAGCATCGCCGAACTTGGCAAGTACCAGTTAACGGCACTGTTGCTAGGCAAAGAAAAAAAAAAGGGGAGCCCTTTGCTGTTGCATTTCGAGACTTGCATAGAAACTTGCATAGAAGGTATCGTTCCCAAGCCAAGCCACCCCTCACGTTGATCTCTGCCAGACTCATGGCGTCGATATGCCCACGCAGACTTGGGACTCAACTGGACGAGGACAAATGTCATCTCACGTGGAGTTAGGGCACGACCGGAACAACAGAGAATGAGGTGCGGTATGGGGGGGACACACGTGCTCGGTCCCGCTGCTGGTTCTCCCGACGGTGACTGATTCCTCCGAGGCACTCGAATCCGACTGGCTTCGCGCCTGGGTTCGAATTGCGGTGTGGTGACGGACAGAAGTTGCACCGAGTTTTGCGGATCGCTTGAAGTTTCTGGGCAGAAAGGAGCAGCAAAGGTACCAACTGCAACGTGATACTCGGCACTGCAAGTCTTGGCTTCAAGTCTTGGCTTCAGCCTCTACGAATAGGAACTCTTTGGTCGCACGATGCAGTCGTCGAGCTAAATCAAAGGGCCCAATCAAAAGATGGCGCTTTCTGGCTCTTCTCCGTCCTAAGATGGTCTCGTGTGTTGACCAGGGAGTCGTCCCCGCCCATCCGAGTAAAACAATCCCAAGTGCTGACGCTGGTGGCTCCCCCGGTCTCGTCTCACAATCCCCACGTGACACATGTCTAGATACTCACGATGATGGACTTGGTGTTTCGGGACGGTGGAGCGCTACTTAGCGGTGTCTGACCTCGGGCCGCACCGCCTAGGCGATAGTAAATCGGCCTCGGCTACATGAAGCTACAGTCACGGGACGAGCCACAAACCTCAAAATGAAACTTGTCCGTCTTTTCACGTTGTGGGCAGTGGCATCAATGGAGAGGGAAAACGTCACATACCAACATCAACTCGGTTGTCATATTCAACTTTCCATCCCGCGACTAGTCTTCGCTGATACAAAATAAAATAGAGATGCACGGAGTTGGGCCATGACTCGCGCACGGAGTTCCAGCAGGCTAAGGCTGACTCCTCCCGGGCGCATTGCCCTCGGCCAAGTTGGGAGTGCTGAGGCCGCGTTTCATATCCTCCCTCCAGGACCCTCTTTCAACCGAACCGACGCCAGGGCCGTTGTAGACGCTGCCGTAGATGCCAGTCGCCCAGCTAGCGCCGTCTCTCGCCGCCTGGGTGGTGGTGGTGGTGGTGGTGGTGGCGACGACGACTTGGCTTCGGTTCTTGGTGTGTTTGCGTCGGTACCATTTGCCGTACGCCAGCAGGTAGTAGAGGCGGAAGCACAGGAACGCGAACTTGTCGTTCTCCAGGTCCTCGGGATAGTCGGCGCCCAAGTCGACGGCGGCGGCAATGCCCGACATGACGGCCACCTCGTGGGCGTTGACCAGCGTCCACGAGGCGGCAAACCGCGTGTGGTTCTTGGCCTGGAGGAACATCATCCAGGGCACCACCAGCAGATAGTGCGTGTAGGTGTGGCAGAGCTGGTGCCACCAATCCTTGCGTATGATCTTCTCTTCCGCGATCTCGTCGTCGGTCCACAGCGCACGGTCTCGGTCCTTGTTGAGGTAGATGGTCTGGAACACATGCTGTTCGAAGGGAACCTTTTCGGGAAACTGACTCTGGTAGTTGCTCGTATCGAAGCACATCTCGAGCTTCGACGTGTCCTTGTCGTACATCTTGATGTAGTACATGGGCCGGAAGCTGTCGGCAGCGTACTCGAGTCTTGATTGCTGATCCACACCGTTCGCCTGGGCCACGGAAAGATCCTTCCGATAAAAGTTCTCGTAGTGCTTCTCCATGTACTCTGAATCGTTGTGGGTTATGGTGATGTCGTCGCTGAACCTGGCCGACCCCAGCACCCTGTTTTCCTTCCAGGTGGCGGTTTTACCCAGGACCCTCTTGGCGGTATCTGCGAGGCAGCAGAGGACGATCTCATCATAGCTTTCCTCGTCGGCGGGTGCTTCCGGGTCACCGCCGGTGGGGTTGTGGCCGTCCGCGCTCGGCGTCCTCGGTTTGAGCCTGACGACAACACCGTCCTTGTCGCGTTTCACAATCTCTGTGAGCTCCGTCGAGAGGCGAACGGTGACGTCCCGCGAGACCAGGTCCTTCCTCCAAGCGTCGTAGAAGTCGGAGAGGTTGGGGAAGACGATCATAGGGGGCTGGTTCTCGACCAGGGTGTTCTCGTTGGGAGCATACCACATGCCGTACGTGGGCGACGTGCAGAGCCGCTCGAACATGATGGCGGGAACCTCGGGCGTGGCGTTGCCGGTGCCAAGGAACAGCGCCGTCATGGGAAACGCGACGGTGTTGGTAAACTCCTCGGAGAATCGAAACAACTTAAAGACGAGCTTGAGCGGCAGCAGGGCAAAGAAGACTTCGAACCAGCGCATGATTTTGAGCATCGTCACCAGCCGTTTGACTTCCCTCTGGTGGCGAGCCAGCAGCTGCGTAGGAAACACATTTGTCCAGAACGTCTCGTCCTTGCCAAACGAAACATGAAGATTGACCGGGTCCGCATGAAAGCCTTGGCGCTGGAACATGGTCACAGTGTGATGGAATATGAAAGAGCCGCCTTGAACACCCTGATTGCACCACGAAGCGCCGTATCGCTCTTTGTCGAGGGGGATGGAGAAGGCCTGCCCTCCGCAGTAGTCCACGGCATCGATCAGGGTCACATCGAATTTGTCTCGGTGCTCTGACAAGTGATACGCCGTCGACATGCTGTGAGGACAGTTTAGCCAAGTGTGGTCCAATGGATAAGGGGAGACGAGCAGATGATGTGTGGAGGAGGCTCACCCGGCTGCGCCAGCCCCGACGACAAGGACCTTCCTACGACCACCGTCGGTCTCGTTTCCGTGTCGAGCCATACTGTGTGTGTAGCGCGTCTTTTCCTGGAGCACGGGGAAGTTCTCTTGATAGCTTGTTACAACGTCACAGGATGGTCTCTATGTCACCCGCGTAGAGCAGTAATTAAAGTCTCTTGCTGCAGAGACCACCCCCGGAGTTTACATCTTTTCATCACCCACGTAGGACATACTAATAGAACGGAGCCCAGGTGGACCTGGAATGTTGATGACAAGCACACTTTGAGTATTAACGTCATCGATTAACGCTCCCGTCATGTTATTGCGCGCTACTCGACGCTAGCCCACGCTTCAACTCTAGCCGTCTGGTGAAGTGCCAGTGTTGTTGCTCTGCCATTGGCGACGAGAAATTGCTTTAGTGTTTTTGTCCATATGCAACTTGCATAGGGGTGATGGTGGTCAGATGCTTGAGAAAGCGAAAAACTGCACATGCTACGTTGTGTTGTGTTGACCATTTTAAACCCCACGTGAGAAGGGCTCTTCAGAACGAGCCAAGTAACCCACGGGCAGCGTCACCGTGTATCCTACGCAGTTTGAAAATCACAGCTAGAACGACCAAATTCATCTTTTCCCTCCAATAATTATTTGAGGTTGAATTAATGTTGGCAACTGAGTGTCCCAGTGTGGATGACGACGAGCTGGTCGAGTTCTCTTCAAGTTACCCTATACTCCCCCAAGAAGGAAGAGGACGCTCAACACAACAACAACAACAACAAACCAATCAGAGTGGAAGACGAGTTTGTTCGGTGAAAGCCGAGTAGCCTGTTTGCCCAGCCGTAAACTGTCACAAGCACCACCACCACCACCACATGAGCCAAGGGAAGCCTGCACACACCGAGGCCTTCTACCCGCTTACCGCCTTCTAGACCGTGGTTCCTGGCGGCGGCGGCGCAATGAAACCACACATGACACCAATGTCTAGAGCGTACTCCCTACATGTATGGGGAGCGTCTCCGTACCAAAACAGTTTCTACAGCGGGTTCTAGCAAAAGGCAGATCACTGAGGGAGGCTAGCCAACTTCGGCAAATGACGGTCGCCATGTGACGGGCGGCCTCTACGCCACCACCCAAAAAACCCGCCATCGAGTGAAACCAAGCAAACTTGACAACCCACGAAATTAATTCGATTGGCTGCTCAGATGCTCTCGCGATCCACAGGAATGCCGGGAACGAAAATCTCCGGAGAGCCACTGCCGGACTACCGTACGGTGTTCGAGCGGTTTCAGGTTCGACTTTGGTCAGGGTCCGGGCAGGGGTCCGAGAGCCAACCCAAACCTATTTCGAAACGATTCTTGTCACGATCAATCGTCCGTGTGAACCAAGATTTGCGTGCCCCAAAACACTTTGCGGCCTGGGGGGGGGGGGGGGAAGCCCAAAGAACGACACTTGAGTCCCGCAGGCGGAAAGTTGCCTTCACCCTTTGGTGAACAT
>JAMYIC010000495.1:42819-100995 GCA_024112705.1 Microcera coccophila | reverse complement strand
CAGCAGCAACAGCAGGCACGGCATAGAGGTTCAGCAAGCAGCAGCAGCAGCAGCAGCACCACCACTACCACCACCACTACCACATAACAAGCCACGACGGCGCCTCTCACTAAAACAAGTCGCTGACACAACCGTCCAGTTCTACGGCGTCTTGACTTCGCACCGCGGAACTTGGCCAATCTCGAGTCAGCAACACCGCCAGCTGCGGCTCCTTGCTCTAGCATCGGCTCTCGTCTCTTCACGGTCAAGAGGCATGCTCTGCCAAAACCACCCCGGACCCTGTCTGCCATCTCCAGGAAGGGGGAGAAAAGGCGCCATTGGGACCATTGGGCGTTGCAACGGCCTATCGATACCCTTCACTTCCCCGCTACGCCACACTCTGCTCCGTTCTTTCGGCTGGTACTCATCTCCTTGGTGGTTGGTCGCTGCCTGGGACACGCTGGTACTGGTGCCGGTGCTGGTGGTTCAGTTCACTCACGTACAGCCACACACGCTCGCTCTCTCACACGCTTCTACTCGACGCCTCCTCTCCCTTCTTTCACACCCCCCTCCCCTCCTCCCGTCATTCTCGCCATGGTGCCACTTCCCAACCATCATCCTGCACCCCTGCCTGGCTGCCAGAGAGGTTCTAAATTGCCCGTGTACATAGGATACTGGCACTTGGCAAATGTCCAGTCCCTCTGCCGGCCTGTCCAGTCCTGGACCTTGTAACCCATCTCTCCCGACGGTAGCTTATTCCCTGTCGCTGCTCTTCGCCGTCATGCACCCACCCACGCTTGTTTATGAGCAAACTCCACCTCATGTGTACTGCCCGCTTTCATATAAGCCCTCGTCTTCCTGTCCCTGACGGTTTTTGAGGCTCGGATGTCCCTTCCAAAGATAGATCAACTCTTCAACTTCCGCTCTGTGTTTTCCACGCCACATGCTAAGGATCCTCTTTCACGGCTTCGCAGTCATATTCCTATAAGTCCCGCCGCCGCTCGCTCGCCAGAGACCTGGAGCCTCTCTTGCCCAACCGGTAACTCGTATCGACAAAGTCGACTTCTTTAAGAAAGAAACCGACGAGCTCGCTTCGTCGTTAGCCTCTTGCCATCCCGTATGTCTCAACCCGAGTGTTTACATCTTCCCCCATCTCCGCCCTCCTCCGTGAAGATGGACCCAACCGCTGCAGATGGGAGCTGTGAGAACTCGAGCTCACCGCCCGTCAGGTCAACTGCTGGGAATCGAGTATCGGTCCACCGAGACCACTACCTCGCAAACCTAGATATAACGGCTTCGCCGCGGAATCTCCCTGGTGATCATTCGTCTACCTCTCCGCCGCACAACAACTATACCTCGAACGCCTACTTGAGCCCACCTACGGCGCAGTCGGCTTACCTCCCCACTTCTTCCTCTCAGCCCTACTCGCCGTTCCCAGGCTTGAGCCCGGCTGTCTTGAGCTCGAATTGGTCTCAGCCTGATCACATCCCGGAGTCAACACCGTCTTTTCATCTTGGAGCTTCGGGAGGTACTTCTTCCCACGCGTTATCATCTCGCCCACGTCAAGCTCAGCGCACAAGCGACATGAGGTATGCCATCCCCGCCGCCACGGCCTATTGTTCCTAGCAAAGCTGACAAGTGACCCCAGTGCCGTCGCCCTTCACCAATATGACCCCTCCTTTATGGGAAGCAGGTCGGCTTTCACCTGGCATGGTATGTGGCCATCCTCGTTGCTTTGTCCGTATCCCGTCAGACCTAACGTGTATGCCAGGCCCAGTGGAATCCAATGCTCCCGGGAACCCCATGCTCGGCCACGATTTGTCCTCCATGGGCACTGGGTCGGACCCGAGCCTTACCCCTCCACATGGCGCCAGGTCTTCGACATCCAGTCCGCCGCGCTCGTCCTTCACCACTGAGCAACGGGAGCTGAAACGACAACAAGACAGAGTCCGCCGAGATTCGAGACTTGCGACACGCATGCGCCGGGAGAGCAGCCAGTCCTACGTGGATTCACCACCCGCGCCTGGGATGCCTGATGCGTCCACCGCCATGAGCCTACCCATTTACACCACGGCCCCGGCTCCCATGTCCCTGATCGCGGAGCCCACGAGTGCGATGAGCACGCCACCCTATCTCGCTTCATATAGCCCCTCATTGGAAGACCAACACCACGCTCACGCAACTCAAGTGTACCCGAATGCGTACTCGCAGAACCTGTAAGATCCCTCGCCCCCGAAAACGCGCGGCGCATGGGCCATTCTAATTTGAGTTTCATAAGGCAATCTAGCTACAGCATGTCCATGGAGTATCCAAATGTTTATGCGGGACCCAGTCACTACAGGTAATCCCCGACTCGGACCCCATGTTGCAATTCGTGCTTGGCTAACGTTCTCGAAATAGCACTCGACCAACATCAATGCCCGTTGGACAGGAAGTCGGCCTGATGTATCAGGTTCCAGCCGTCATGACTTCTGGAGGCGCAGGTGCACAGGAGGGCGGACACGTCAGAGTGGTACAGAGCCGACCGAAACCAAGATGCTGGGAGCACGGATGCAACGGGCGTCAATTTTCGACATTCAGCAACTTACTCCGACACCAACGCGAAAAGTCCGGACAAGCGGCCAAGGCGACGTGTCCGAATTGCGGAGCAGAATTTACCAGGACTACTGCAAGGAACGGTCACCTACTTCACGACAAGTGCAAGGGCCGACGGAACAACTAGAAGCGTGCTGCTTTTGGCACCCTTGGATTTGGTGCCGCGACACTGCAGCATCCGGACCTCGGTCCCGACGGAATTCCATACACCCGCGTGTTCCTAGGCACAGCCTCGAGGCCAACCTGATCGTTGTCGGTCTGTCCTTCAACGGTGATTATTTTGTCTGGCGCTTTGGTGTTGATTATTTGGGCTGGATGGGACGGCGCATTTTCGGAGATAAAATTCTCGAGCTTAATGCCCAGAGATTATCGAGTCCGGTACTGGTACTAGACTTTATTAGACGGATGGAACCGGTACTTGAGAGGAAATCAAGGGGGCCTGGGTGAACATCTACAAAAGACACATGATGGGACGATTTGAGAGGCCTTTCAAGGGTTGAATGCCTCGGGTTTATTTGGGATTTCTGCGGTTTCTGTTATTTTCTTGTCTCACTTTTCATACCCCTCCTCAGTTCTCTTTTCCCGTTATCGTCAAGATAACTACAGTACCTACCTACCTAGTTGGCGCGCTAGATAAACTCCGTCGGCGATAAGGCCACGGCTAGGATATACCCAGTTAATAAATCTTACATAACTTACCACAATTGTATCTCATCTTAAAAATAACCGTATGCGAAGCCATGAGCGGCGAGCAATAGCTGCCTTACCAACGCTGCTTGAGTCCTTTACGAGACGGTTAGGATTGTTGATTTTCCTTGTCGATGTCGACAGGGCGAGTTGACAGCAGCGTTGAGATTGGCGACTCGTGACGCTATTACGAAGTCTCACCAATGGCTTCGACTGGCGACGCAAAAATCGAACCACCGAGAGCATCTGAAACAAGCCGCCCGCACTTGGAGGATGGGATGCCCCAGATTACTGGGAGTATCCGCGGGTTCCGTCACGAGGTACAGAACACAGCAGCAAGTGATCGTCACGGCAAGCAAGGGGTCCCCCCAAAAAAGATCACCAGTGGCCCCCATTCCAGCGAACACAGCCGCGATGCAAATAGCACGGTGGGATAGCGAAGACGCTGTAGCCGCAGGTCAATGACTTTGGGCCGTGAGCCTTTTTTTTTATTTCATTTTATGTGTATCTTTATTTTTAAATCTTTATTTTAGAGGGTGCTGTGAGTTGTCGTTTCAGAAGATGAGGCCATTTTCAGTCCATCACCGCCTCGTGTTGGCCTCTGCAATACACCACACTCTTGCACCTATCCACCAACATTAGAAATGAACGAGGCGTAGAAGCTACGGCCGGATCGTCCAGGGCCGTGAGGCGCACTAGGCCTAGATGAGACTAGACACAACCCCGCTAGTCTGGGTATGGGAAGTCCTTGAAACTCCACGGGCATAGCTTGCAGGGTTGTTGGCGCTGGTGCCCAGGCAGCGAGAACCGGAATGCCGCCCTGCAAGCAAAGGCCAAGAGGCGCCGTCAGGAACGTGGTTGCGTGGAAGTCCCGAGAGAGCCCTGGGAGACGGCAGGCTGGGAAGGGACCCCAGGAAACTGTATGTCCTAGACTAGACCTGTTCGGTCCTTGGTGAGGTGTCAAGTCAAGACAAGACCCGGGCTCGCCGATGATGAAGGGACTTGATAACAGATTCGAGTCTTCGGATCGGCGAGCCAGGTACCGCGCCTGGCTCGGCCAACTCGCCGCCGGAAGATTATTCAAGGAGCTTTCGAGTTTTGGCCGGCTCAGTCCCATGCTTTGTTTCAGCCCACTAATTTGCGATGACTTGGGTTTGGGGGGAGGGGGAGGGGGAGGGAGATGCGCCGATTTGCTTCAGATGCACGTGTAGAGCCGGAGAATGAGGGTTGCCACGGATATCCGTTAGGGACGTGTGGTGGTGGTGAAGGCGATGGAAGAGTCGAAGACATACCGGTAGGTACACACTTTCGGGAAGAGGCCTAGAAGGGAAAGGCGGGAATGTTGACGGTTGGCGGTTGACGGTTGACGGCTGACGAGGGGGTGCTGGGCGATGATCAAGACAGGAGAGTACCGAGTGGGATAGTGGCCATAGCTCCGAGGGCGACAGAGCTCCATGCGGTCCGTGGAGTGGCATCGAACAACCGAGTGGTAGAAGAACGAGCTGTGGAGATTTGAATCAGATGGTGGCTGAACCGTGCTTTAGCTTGCCGTCCAACATGGCCTCCACTAGCAGACGGCAGAGCCGGGGTTTTAGTTAGTCTACTGACGGTTGGGTCGGGCGGTCTGGCCGTTGAGCAATGATGATTCAATATGGACCCTTGTGATGGGCCGCCGCCTTGGGACCCGACAAAACTTGGAAAGGGCGGTGGATTGTGCACGAGAATGAGCGTTAGGCTGCTAACCTCTGTCTGGTCTGTATCCCGTGAGGCGCGGCGGGCAGTGTGTCGTTAGGTCAGATCGGGCTTCCGCCGAGGTAAGCCATGTATCGTATCCAGCAAGCATGGATTGGAGATGTGGCGGCCTTCCCGCATTCGAGCTGCCAAACTCCAGGCTTCTTCATGGAAAACGATCATCCTCGGATTCCATGCCGGAAGGGTTCTTAGTCTTCCGGGACGTCTTCCATTCCCAAGTGCCGGGAAGACGACGTCATCGGCCGAACCCTGCCGGAGGGCGTTGAGGCGTTGAGGCGTACCCGGATGCGTGCCCTGAATGCGACGTGCATAGGCACACTAGATGGCGCGAGTCTATTTTCCTAGGGAGATATAGGTACATGGTAGACCGAGTAGTCTCCCACGACACCAAACACTCCCACTTGGTGCCCGTCTTCTCTGACGCACTGGGCCAAGCTTGAACCGAACACCATCCTGAGGCGTGAAACGCCAATTGGTGCTGCTTTGGCTGCTGTAGCGTGCGTTGCCGTCCGAATCACTAACAAGAAAAACGTGCGCTCTGGGGCACTCTGAGCGCTGTTTGGCCCGCAGCCCGGGCGCTGGACTGCGTCGAACGGACAGTGGGAGCTCGTCAATCCAAAGCTCTCGACTGGAAACACACCCCTGGATCCCTCGCCCGAGCTGCGCTTCAGCGCGGCTCTCGTTAGCGCACCAAGCGCGTCGTCGCTTAATGTTGCTTGGGTAAAGGGGGAGGGGGGTGCCACTCCCTCAATGTTGTTTCTCGGCACAGGCCATCGACAGGCTCCAAAGCAATCAAAGCCTGAGGCAAACTAGAGCCCACCACCACGAAACAAATCGCCAGGACGATCGCGTCGACGACATGCCGTCTCGCCCACCGCTATCATGACTGTGTCGAGGTATCGGGCTCGCAAACAAAAGACCTTCAGCTCCGTCTTTCAAACCGACGTTTCACAACCAACCCCCCGTTCCACCCCGATTGCAGCCTTCGCGTGTGATGGTGAGCCTTTTGGCGGTCCCCACGCATCGTCTCTCAGCCAACCTGGCGGGTTGCCAGCCTATATCCCCAACGATCAGGTGAGATGGGATCGTGCTTGGCATGTCGTAACGAGCCGTATCCAGCTTCCGTCATCTGTTGCGGTTGAGGATTCTTTCGGCGCTTTGGAGCCCGAGTCGCAGGATGTCGATCGCGATTTCTATGAATCCCTTTCGCTAGTGTTGCATCCTAAGACGGCACTGCCACAGGCATCGCACACCGAAAACGTCCTCCTTTGGCACACGCAGCAAGTTCGCCAACACTTCGTTCACCATGTAATGCCGTTGCTGGCCGCTTGTGCCAGCCAAGGTGGTCAAACGCAAGTGTTGTTGGGCAGCATTCAAACACTGGAGGCGGCACACCGCCAGTATCTGTATGGATTATCACTGATCCTTCGTGGTTTTGAAAAAGATTCTGCGACTGTCACAGCCGCCATGAACAAATTCAGACGTGATTTGCATGCCATCATCGGAAACTCCTTAACCCAAGGCCTTATGAACGCTCTTCGGGGCGCATTGCAGGAGCTCGTTGATACTATTCTGGGTTCTGGTAGTCAGCATCCAAAGGCGTCGGGACAAGTCGATGCGGATCGTAGCTCGAATGCACGAAACGGTTTATTGGGTCTGCTCGAGCCGCTTCGGGAGGTCGGCTTGGCTGGTGAGAAATTCCAGATCTTATTCGCCGAGATCATGGATGCAGGGATGGGAGCGTTCATTCAAAACTCATACGCAGGCGTATGGAAGCAGGTTGAATTTACGGGCATTTCATCCCCAGCGACCCTCTACGGCTGTATGGCTCACCTACGCGATTGGGTCGAGAATCACTATGGAAGACTGGCCGTAGAAGTCTTTGGCCGCCTCGGCACGCATATATCGTGGAGCGATATCGAGCTTTGGAAGGAGACAGCGGTTGGAAGGTTGGCAACTTTACGGATACAGGAACTCTTTGAGATTGCCGTTAACTGGCCGGACAGTAAGGGTGGCTTGGATGACCTTTGCCAAGCTGTTAATACGCCGCAGCGACGCCTTCAACTCACAGACACATTCTCTCTCATACTACAGAAACAACTTCTGCATCCCGGTTGTTCCACGTTGAACATTTTACAAACCTACATCTCGATGATCCGGGCTTTTCATGTTCTAGATCATTCCAAGGTTCTTCTCAACAGAGTTGTTAATGCCTTACAACTATATTTGTGCCAAAGGGACGATGCTATTCGTATCGTCGTCACTGGTCTGCTTTCAAACCCCAATGTCGACACTGGTGAAGGAAAGAAAAAGCTCGTGGAACTAGCAGTCATGCTGAACGCAGCATCGCAGCAACAGCGACGCCCGATCGACGATGAAGGACTGGATTGGAACGATATGTCCTGGGTTCCTGATCCAGTAGACGCAGGGGTCAACTACAAAAGACCTAAGAATGAAGATGTGATCGGGACCCTGATAGGTGCACTCGGGTCTCAGGATATCTTCATCAAGGAATTCCAGCTCATCATCTCCGAGCGGTTACTCTCAAATCAAACGACCTTCTTGCAGGAGAACAAAGTGCTTGGTCTTTTGAAGAAGAGATTTGGCGATAGTGCACTACAAAATTGCGACGTCATGATGAAGGACATCCAGGACTCTAAACGAGTTGATGCTTTACTCAACAGGAATATCCGTTCCTTTACCAGTAACAAAGCCGAAACATTCACTTTTCACTCCAAGATTCTATCACGTCTATTTTGGCCTAGTCTGCCGAAGGAACCTTTCGCTATACCTCGCCCGGTTGCAGAAGTGCAGGGTCAGTACGAGGAAGGCTTTGAGAACCTAAAGTCTTCCCGGAAACTCTCTTGGCTCAACCACATCGGGACGGCAACTGTCAAGATCGACTTGGAGGATCGTTCAATTGAGTTGGAGTGCAAGACGTACGAGGCTGCAGTGATTTACGCCTTCCAAACGGCTGAGGAATCAGAGAGCTCTAGCCCGCAACACCGGACGTTTGAAGGCATTTGGCAAGAGTTGGAGATTGACGAAGACCTTCTGGAGCTTGCTCTTAGGTTCTGGGTGAATAAACAAGTCTTGCGCGACGTCGGAAATCAGACGTATGTAGTTGTGGAGCGACTTGATGATGAAAGCACCGTTCAACAATCGAAGGATGCCTCGAGCGGGCCAGCCGTTGTGGAGAGCAAGCAAGCATCACCACGAAAACCGAAGAACATGGATTCTAAGGAAAAGGAGCGGCGAGGAATTTATTGGCAATTCATTGTGGGGATGTTGACCAACTCGGCACCGATGATGCCGCTGGGACAAATTTTAATGATGATGAAAACGCTCATTCCGGATGGGTGCTCATGGAGCAACGAGGAATTACACGAGTTCCTAGGCGAAAAAGTGGCGGGAGGAGAGTTGGAGCTAACAGGCGGAAAGTATCGACTTCCGAAAAAGTGAGATGGTGTTGGGAGGCTGTTCCGGTGACTGTGAATACGGTATTGACACAGTGACTTTTCAGAGTCTCCCACAACACTGCAAGTATAGTCCCGACCCATGTTACTCCAAACAAAACCACGCATAGGTGAGCTGCTGTTTTCGGCAGTAGCATGAATATAACACCACGATACAAAGGCATGGACCCAGGACGACGAGCACCTTACGGGGCTTTTACCGATCCGGTAAAATCAAAGAGACCAATCCAGCATCACGGCGCGTTGCGTTTGCATCGCAAGGATCCGAAATGGAGGCGGAAGCGGGCGGCATCGTGCGGGTCCTAGTCGACCGAGGCGGAACGAGTAGCGAGTAGGAAACAATGGCCCGAGAAAGCGAGTGCAGTTCCGAGCGAGCATCTTCTGTGCGCAAGGCGTAACAGCCTAGCTGCAGGATGCGTGATCCGGAGGGGGAGAATGATGCTAGTTGTATCACGTACGACGTACCTAGACCCAGGTATGAATGATTAAGTTTGAGCGTATCTCGAGCACAGGCTGATTAAGAAAGTCAAATCAATGTTAGCCAGTGTAGACAAATATCCACCACCGAACAAACTGTCCTGTATTTTTACCCAGGTGTACATGTCATGGAGCAAATCACGGCCATCCCTCTGGGTCGGGTTGGCCGACAGTATTGTCACCAAAATTCGCGACCTGACTGTAGAGGTGCTAGCGGACATGTTGTTGCGGTTGATCCAAGAACGGTCAGAGTTCGCAGCCAATCAATTGCGTCGATGGTAGAGTGGTTGCAGCATCGCATCATGGGAGAGAGGGGGTTGAGAAAAGCGGGGAGCCAGGCCAGCGTTGGAGATCGGGTGAATGCGCAGCTGGAAAGCTGGAGGGAATGTGTTTCCTAATGAGGGACGAGTAGGAAGAGATGGAGTGTGCTTTTGAGGCAAACGAGGCCCAAGTTGGTCTTGGTAAGACGGTACCGGGATGAACCCCGAAAGGGACTGGAAGTGCGTTTAGGCCGCCGGTCAGTCAGTCAGTCGATCAATCGGTCGGTCATGTGGGTGAGCTGTGTGGTTGATTAGGAAGAGGCGCTATCGGACAGGAAAGCTGGGCAAAAGTAAGACTGGCGTAATACTTTGTCATTCGCCTTCCTCAATCTCGAGGCGAGAAGCAGAATCCGTGGACACTTGGCTGAGGAGGAGAGGGGAACAAGGGGGGGTGCACAAAGTGTGGATGAGAAAGACGAAAAGAAGAGCAGGGCATCATTCAATATTAGCGCTAGCTGAGCCATTCTCGATTCAGCTCGACGGATGCTGAGTCTCTGATCCTCAAAATCGGGGAAACGTTGGGCAAGGTGCCGGCGCGAGGCCAGCGACGTAACTTCACTCGATACCTCATGCAATTTGTGCCGGAGCAAGCAGTTTGCAGTGCAGAGGGTTACCTCTTCCAGGCCGTCGTGCAGATGGCAAATGGCGGCCTGCCGAGTCGAGGCGTTCTTTGCAAGGGCCAAGAGGCGGGGGGAAGCTTGAAGAAAAGACACGCGGTCGGTCTTAAGGGATGTTAGCAGGTTAAGATGCCGGGATATTTGAGTATAGAAAGGTGGAACGAGGAAAATAGTGGGCAAATGTTGTAATGCTGTAATGCCACAATGCTGCATTTGCGGCAATGCCGTGAGGGATGGGGGATGGGGGATGGGGGATGGGTGATGTGATCCATAAGGTACCTATGGATCAATGGCTCGAGACACGCGAATTACCCAAGAGCGCACATGACGGGTCATATTATAGGGCCAGAAGGCGCCGGAAGCTCCACGGATGGCTCCGTCGACAAATGGAGGTGCTGAGGCCGGGAGGAGAGAGAGCAAGCTTTCTGGTCTTTGACCCCAGACATCTCTCTGGCTTTGACTCTGGTTCGATCCTTCGTTTAATGTGACCGGAAATTCCAGACGGAGGTGGAAGCGGCCTGGACTTATGACTTGGGCTCTTGGCTGCGGCGTCTTCCAACCTTGGAAAGCTGTTGGCAACATATTAGTTGCCCTGCAGAAGCCAGAAACCCACTTGCAAGGTTGCCCAGCAAGACTGTGTAGCGGTAAGCACTGCCATACGACGAGACCTTTTGGGCTTACTGGACGTGTTGGGCCTATTGGCCTCATCAGACTGACCCGGTGGCTTAATGAATGAGTGACCGAGTCGAGCGGGCTCTGAGTTTGTGAAGCTGTGGTAAGCTTGTTGGAGTAGAGCGCCTTTTTAGAGCCCGAGAGCCTGTCGCCCCCGGCTACATGTTCCAAGGTTTGCTCCCGCGCATGACCATGACTCTCTCTCTCTCTCTCTCTCTCTCTCTCTCTCTGTCTGTCTGTCTCTTTGTCTTCGTACTGCTGCTGCTCGTCCGTTCGTTTGTTCGATCCATCCATGCTTATACGGTCGGTCCACAAGTTGAGTGGCTTGTCGAATAAGTGATGCGCAGTGGACGGTGGATGGTGGACGGGATGGGAAGATGATGGAGAGCTTGTGTTCACCTCCGCTTCTCCCCAATCCATCAATTCATCCACTTAATATCGCCGCACCTCAAAGATTCCTCTTCCCTTTCTCCCTTTTCTCTCCCTTGTCTCTTATCTTCCTTCGTCCATGGGTGATGTTGGGTTCTTTTTCTTCCACTTCTGCTCCATTGTTTGCCGTCCGTTGCTGCCCTGGTGCCCGGAAACAGTGCCCAGTACCAGTGTCAGTGTCAAACCAACGCCAACGACAACGCCAGCGCCGCCCGATCTGCTGTGCCCGCTGAGCTGTCCACGTTGCCTCGCCGCTGTCGCCGTCGCTGTCGTTGCCTCTCCCGCTACGGCTGCAACTACCCATTGCTTCGTCTGTCTCATTTGAGGGCCGGCCGGGTTGCAGTTTGCTCGTTCGGGTACTCGTAGGCCGGTAGGCGATCTAACCTACTCGCACCTTGCTATAAAGGTTGAGCCGCCCGCCCGCCCGCACGCCAGCCAGCCGGCAAGGTAAGGTAGAATCATTGATCCGCCAACAAAGCCGGACGCTGGACGCTGTGAGCCGGCTGGAAGAGCCCAGCCAAGAATCAATTGCGGCACCTGCCCCTCGCTTCAGGCTCACATCGCCTCCTCCTCGGAGAGTGCAAGCGGAAGGCAACCTTGCTGAAGTACAGAGGCACAAAGAGTGCAGGCCCAGCCCAGACAACAGGCCAGACCAGACCCAGATCCCGGTTGGATGTCCAAGACAAAGAAAGACCACCCACTGGAATCCGCCGCAGACCGACTCTGACTTGTTCAACCATCACCATCGCCAGCTCGGGGCAGCATTCCTACAGACACGGCATTCTTTACAGACGTCTTCTGCTGTTTCTTCATTCTTTTTTCCTTTTCTTTTTTTTTCTTCTTCTGGTCGTCCTCTTCTACTCCCTCGCTCTCTTCACAAGACGACGACACGACGACACCAACAGTCCCTCCCCCCCCGCCGCCCGCTAGAGCTGAGCTACAATCGTCATCGGCGCTATCGCCAGGCCCGATAACGAAGGACAAGCCCCTCCGCATCCCTCTTCGACGGATCGTCTACTCTGCTCTTCCTCGTACACGTCTCGGCGCTCGGGAACTTTGCTCCCATGACCGACGACCTCTCCGGACCTTCTGATCACCCCTCAGTGATCGCAGCGTCTGTGATAGCTATAGTCCAGCAATATTTAACATACTCCATCAATACAAATCCGCGATACCCTTGGCCCGCTAATCCGCCTTGCCCTGACGTCTGCCGCTGAATCCCTCCGCCGTTTGCCGGCCTCACCACCTTGGATCGAGACTGCTATACCAGATCCCAGGGCTCTGTATAGGCGGGCTCTGCGTTGATTGTTCGTCGACTGAACTTACCACCATCGTCGTCTGGTTCATTCGGCCTGTGAGTCTGAGGCCATCATGGATCCGAGAGATTACAACCTGTCCAACAACCACCCACGACGGTCAAACCCATACGACCCAGTTCACTCTGCTTCAGCGTCGTGGGCATCCCATCCCCAGACTTCGACTCCCTACATGTGGTCTTCTAATCCTCCAGGTCTACCTCAGCCTTGGGCTCATCAGTTGCAACAGATGCCAGGTCCGGATCCGTTTCAGCTTGCCCAGAACGGAGGCTTGCCGCAGCCGAATCCCGCCTTGTATGGCCCTCCTCCTCCTGGCCTAGAAATGATGGCGGCTGGTTTTCCTCCCAGGCAATATTTTCATTCGATACATCGCTTCCCTGGTCCCGTCATGGGGCCTCCAGACCATCCAGGTCCCGATGATAGAGTTGCCCGAGATCAGGCACTCGGCGGGCGTTTGTCAGGCTTTCGGCCACCTGCTAATCCCGCGTCACCACCTTCTTCACTTCAAGCCACAGGCGAGTTGAATTCACTTCCGCCGTATGCGCCTTCGGAGTTTGGGACGAACCCCATAGCTCAACATAATAACTCATACATCAACTTTCACACTCCTCATTCTCATAATCAGGGCCCGACACGCCACACCCACCATCATAGTCATCACCACACCCATATACTCTCCCCAGGCCCAGCTAGGTCTGTGAGTGTCGTCGACGCACCTCATTCCACGAGTAAGCTTGATCCTCTGTTTTGGTCTCACGAGTTCAAGCCAAGTGTTCCCATTCCACAACTGTCCTTACGGCCCGATTACCAAGATCTCTTTCTCCCATCTTGATCTTTTTCCTGGCTTCTTTCTAATTTTTTTGTTCAACAGGGTCACCCACATCATCCTCGGCAGCCAGACGTAATCCTCGAACGCGCCGCCCGATGTCGACCAGAACCATGGATGATGAAGACGAGCTTCGTCCCGCAATCTCGGGACGGCATCCGGTCGTTACCGCAGATCAAATTGACGACGACCCAACACTTCGCCAACTGCAGCTATTTAGGGGCAGTGTGACCAGCAAAATGGTAGCCTCAAAGGCGACGTTACGATCCCTAATAAGTGTCGACATTGCCGACCTTCCAGAAAGCGAGAGAAGTGAGTCGCCTCTCGAAAGCACTCGATTGTGTACTTGGAATTGAGAAGCACCAGTCTAATGTTATCGCAGCCTGCATCATATGCTACAACGAGTTCGGCGTTAGAACCCCAGAAGGAACCTTAGAGAGCCCTCTTCGCTTACCAAAGTGCGGGCACGTTTTCGGGGAACACTGTATTAAACAGTGGTTTGAAGATTCCGATAGCTGCCCATACTGTCGCGATAAGGTGCACTCGGAACCCAGGATTCGAGGTGGTTCGGCCAGAGCACTCATTAATATGTTGAGAATGAGGGGCCTTTCTGTACCCACGGGGTTTGTTTCCCCATGCCTGAGCATTTGTGAGAGTTGATTTGCTGATGAGTAGCAGAGCGACCGCAGAGGATGTTTTTCTGCGAGTCATAGAGGGCGGGCGACTGGACATCTCAAGTCGATCACAAAGCGACAGAAGGTCACCACCCTTCGACACAAACGGACAGTCGCGCAGAATGCGACCACGCCGTAACCATCCAGCTTCACTAGGATCCTTGCATCCAGGAACTGACACTACTGTCGCCACTGATATCAGCCAACCCAGAGTCACCATGCCACCACTAAGGCAGACTCAGGGCGTCGAGGGCGTCGGTAACGGGCAAGAGAGGTCAGCCCCTACGACTTATCCTAGGACCCCATCATTCCTAGGCAGCCAGCAGCCGCTATCTCCTTCGGCTACGACCTTCTGGCCTCACGGGTGGGCCGCACCTGGGGAGGCAGATATCGTCGCGAACCCCTTGCATTCGAATAATACGTCAAGTGGTGAGTCGGAGGGAGAGCTATAGAGAGCTGCTAGCCATGACCAACGTTTGACAGGTCTCGCTGAGGCTGCTGATGTCTCGAGCAATGATAGAACGCCTTCCAGAGATGCTAATTCACCATCACCGCTTCTTACTGCGGGTTCCGGAGGGTAATGAAGGCATGAACGAATGAATGGGAAGAATGAGATACAAAAGGTGGATGACGTGCCACCTTGAAGCTTGACCTTGACGCTTGGCTCATTCGGAAGATGGTGTGTAGTTCGGAATCGTCGAAGTCATGAATCTAGGCCACGGCCTGACATTTTTGCGGATCACAAGTTGGTCCGACACGCATACGGATGGTCATCTGGTTTGGCGTTTGATCTGGCATTTGGGTTTACATGGAGATTGCACCCCGGGATTTGGGAATGACGATGTTTACAGCAGCCTTGGGCAGGAACAGGGGCAAGACGGTAGATAACTCTATCGCGAGAGCGGAATTAGCGATAATTGCACCAGTTTTAGATTGGGTAATCAAGTTGCTCGAATGAAGGTCCTATTCGGGCCAAGTGCGTGATGTCAGCATTCGCATGGTGTCGTCCATCAGGAAGATTGGGGTTGAGACGGCTTGTGCTCGCCTCGGTAGCGGAGTGGGAACTCTTACTCCGCACTCGGCGGGCTGAGAATAGCCGCCGTAGTCCGTTGGATCGGGCAAACAATACTGACCGATAGTGCATGTCATGACCCTTTTTGACCGGCAATGGACTAGGTAGAGATTTAAACAGAAGAGCAGCCCACGGCAAGGTTTGCTTCCGTAGGTTCCCGCTTAAGAGAAAGCCTGTCGCTGCCCTACCCCAATCAATGATCAGGTTCCTGCTTGACTTGCACTTGAATTCAACACGCCGCCACCAAGTACTTCAGAGCCTTCTTTTACCAAACGAGGCGCGAGAAGTTGACCGAAATGGGTTTACCGTGGGAGAAAATCACCGTGGGGGCAGCCTTGGGCAGCCTGGCGCTCAACTGGATTCGGGCACAGTCTCCGCTAGGCTCGTTTGTTAAACTATGGCTGCTAGGTATGGTCCTATGGGCGACTGGGGCCGTGTTCATATATCCTTTATTTTTGTCGCCGCTGAGACGCCTACCCGAACCTCCCGGGACCCATTGGCTTTATGGCCAGTTCAAGAGGATCATGGCTGAGCCTACGGGCGTGCCCATGCGAGAGTGGTTCGTACCTATGCGACATGGGTTCGAGGCTAGTGAGCTGACTTCAGGATACAGGGTCAACGAGATTCCCAATGATGGCATTATTCGATATCGATGGCTCTTTAATCAGGAGCGCATTCTGATCTGTTCACCCAAGGCCTTGGCCGAGGTGCTGGTCAGCAACAACTATGCTTTCGAGAAGCCACCTCAAATCCGCCGGTCCGTCGGTCGCATCTTGGGCTTTGGCATCTTGTTCACCGAGGGCGATGAGCACAAGATTCAGAGGCGCAACCTGACGCCAGCCTTCGCCTTTCGCCACATCAAAGACTTGTATCCCGTCTTCTGGGGCAAGGCTCGTGAGGCGACGCAGGCCATGACTGCTGAGTTCGGCAATCAGGAGTTGCCTGAAGCGGAAGTGGCTTCTTGGGCGTCACGGGCAACATTGGATATCATCGGTGTGGCTGGCCTGGGGAGGGACTTTGGCGCCATCCAGGATGAGAACAACGCCGTGGCTAAAACGTATTCCCGGATTTTGAAGCCTTCGAGACAGGCCCGGATGCTTGCTCTACTGGGCCTCTTCGTGCCAGTGTGGTTCCTCAATCTTTTGCCACTTCGACGCAACGAGGACATCAACGCAGCAGCGAGTGAGATTCGAGCTGTATGCCGAGGGCTCATCCAGGAGAAGAAGGCCAAGATTGCTAGCAAGGGACGGTCTGATGTCGACATTCTTTCGGTGGCACTCGAGAGCGGTGGCTTCTCAGATGAGAACCTCGTGGACCAGCTCATGACTTTCCTGGCCGCAGGTCACGAAACTACGGCAACAGCCATGACTTGGGCCATTTACATGCTTTCGCGAAACCCCGAGGTCCAGGGCCGACTTCGCCAGGAGGTCCGAGAGCGTTTGCCGTCCGTAGAGTCAGACGTCAACATCACCAGCCTTGATATCGACCGCATGCCCTATCTCAATGCCGTCTGCAGCGAGGTTCTCCGTTACTACAGTCCTGTCCCACTGACCTCTCGCCAAGCCTTGCACGACACGACCATTCTCGGTCACCACGTCCCAAAGGGCACTCGCCTCATGCTCGTCCCCTGGGCGACCAACTTCGATCGCAGCCTCTGGGGACCAGACGCCGACCGCTTTGATCCAGACCGATGGATGGGCGACAAAAAGGCAACGGGCAGCGGGGGTGCAAGCAGCAACTATGCTTTCTTGACGTTCTTGCATGGACCCAGAAGCTGTATCGGGGCGAGCTTTGCGAGAGCCGAGTTTGCATGCTTACTTGCTGCGTGGATTGGACGGTTTGAGTTTACGCTCAAGCACCCCAAGGAGATGGATGAGAGGAATGTTGAGATCAAGGGCACTATAACAGCTAGACCCGCCAAGGGGATGCATGTCAGGGTCAGGGTTATCGAAGGGTACTAGACGTTTGATCTCTGATGTTTGGCGGTGGATATATTGTACTTTGCGGGTCGACAGATTTAAGTCGGGCGCGCGCGATGGAGCCGTTGGGCAATGTTTACCTGTTTAGGCATTGCGAGTCCCTACCGCCCAGGTAGCTGTGTACCAATAATGCACTGTTAACCCCTGCTCCATCACTATCTCTGCAACATATTGTTTGCACGACATATCGGCAATGCCGCTGCCCAAATACCTTCCCCTACACTTGAAGGGAAACAATCGAAGCAAGGGAATAGTCTACTTGAAGCCCCGAACATCATATTTCAGCTGTGTAGGGTAATGGTTGGCCTCGAACACGATCGCACGTGGGCACGTGTCACCCCTCGTGACTGCCAGTTGGCACTGTAGCTTAGTGGAGACGACGAATGGAAAGAAATTTGAGTGCTGTGGCGAGCTGAATTGTTATCAGCGGCTGGAGCCCGTACGAGGCAAATCATACTGACAACAACACGCCTTAAAGCTAACCTTTATCAATTAAACGACAAGCTCCCGACTAATAACAGTGAGTATTACGAGAAAGCCTGTCTTGACATCGCATCCTTCGGTTCGGGACTTTGCCGCTCAGCTCCATTATTCGCCCTACCCCAGCCACCGCTCTATTTGGTACTAGCGGCCCGAAGGCTAACGGGCCCCCATTGATTTTGGAGCTCGTATCTGAGGCTTCGCCGCCAAAACAAACATCGTCGCAACAATTCACACATACGCCGATAGAACGGCAAACACGATGATGCGAGATCGCCGGACTCGGAGCCCCGAGAGTGCCCGGCGCCGACGACGCGAACGAAGAAGCTCGCGTGAACAGCTCGCCAACATACAGCCATCTACGATGCCTACTTATACCGAACCGCCACCTGAGACACGTCGACAGCGCCCGGCTTCCAGCTCTTTTTCATCGTCGAGTTCAACCACATCATCCTCGCTGCTGAATATTTCCCGGTACAAGGACACAAAAGAGTTTGGGGGCATCCTCGGCACATTTTTCAAGGCGCCGTCAGAGCGACGCCGTCAGCGTCGACGTGCTAAACAGCGGCGTCGCGTTCTGTACTTTGGCAACTCGTCCTCTTCGTCAGTCAATTCCGACTTGGCCTACGGAGCTGGATACATCAGGAACCCCAAGAGCAGGAGCTTTAGCCCCAGGGGGAGACATTCATTCGATGGACAGTATCAACTGAGGAGAGACGCGCCCGAGCCGTCAAACCATGCGTCGGGCAAGAGTAAGCCGGACGAAGAGATTCTGGCATTGGGTCGCCAATTGTCCGACTTTGCTAGACGACAGAATGAAGAGGATTTGCGTGCTGCGGGGAGAATTAAGCCCTCGAAATTGGCAGCAGCGGCAGCGGTAGCAGCCAAGTATACTAGTCATCGGCGGAAGAAGAATGAGGGCGCCAGCCGCGGGCTGGGTCAATCGAAGCCACATCATGGCTCATCTGACGACGAGGATTGGGAATCTGCCTCGGACGATGATGATTCCTCGAGTGATGGTGCGGGTTCCGAGCTGGCTTATGGTACAGTCGTGTCTCATGCACTTCGACCTCGACATGGCGAACATGCTGCAGAGCTGGTCGATACAGACCTTGCCTATGGTTCTGTTGTGTCACACGCAATCAGACCGTCGGCGGCCGTGGCCGGTACCGCTGTTGGTGCCGCTGCGATAGCTGCTACCCGGCGATCACCTGAGGAATATCGGGACTCTGGAAATTACCGCTACGGACCCAAGAGTTCCGTTGTCGATCCCCGCTTGTTCGGCCCCTACAACTCATTGCGCGGGATGATTAATACTCCGTGTGGTTTCACAGACGAACAACAAGTAGCAGCCCACCACCGTGCTTCTACCACCAACTCAGTCGATAGACTGCCTCCTATGCGGGAGGTTTACCCAGTTCCTACTTCAGACCCTAATATCTTCAGCGCTAATAGCACCATTAATTCTCTTCACCAAGACCTCCCGCACCGCTCTCGCCCAGCCCCCGTGCCATTGCAGCAACCTGTTCCGAAGCAACCCGTGTCCTCAAAAGTTTATGAAGCCGACAATATTGACGGGCTCAACCGAAGGGAGCACAGGCACTCACAGCAGCGTGTTGAAGACAGATTTGAAGATGTTAGTAGAGGGGAGTCACGGCAGCCCGAACAACAATTCGATGATCTTGGTCGTAAGGAAACTCGATCATCACGTCTCAAGTCTGACGAGAAGGGCTGGGGTGAAGCAGCTCTTGCTGGCGCTGCCACGGCCGCAGTCGGTGCAGCTGTGGTGGCCTCATCCTCTTCTCGAAAGGATGACCGGAAGGACGGTCGTGATTCTCGCCGCTACGACGACAAACGAGACCGTGATTATGCTAATGACCAGACCAAGGAACGGGATCGGGAGTCAAAGCGACGAGAGCGCGACGACGGAAGACGGAGAGGCTATGAGAAGGAGCACCACAGATCCAAGCACGACTCCCAGCCATATCCCTCCGCTCCTAGACATGTTGATGACCGAAATGCTCAGACGGCTACTGCGTATGACGACTTCGATGATACCCCCAGAAAGCGAAAGATTAAGGCAGCTGAGAAAGAGAAGGAAAATGAGGCGGTGTTTGAGCCCTCATTTGGAAATATTGTTTCCAAGCGCCAGGGCAAGGATGTCTCATCTGAACATACTCCAGAGTCACGCAGCGTTGTTTCTAGTTCGTCTCGTACCGAGGACCGCAAACACAAAAGCCGCGAAGAGCGACGAGAAAGCACTCATTCCACAAGGACTAGGCCCGAGGCCGCGGTTGAAACTAAATCTGTTCAGTCCGCACCAGCACCCTCTGCCGATCCATTCAAATACCAGGTTGGCAGCCTGGCGTTGGCAGAATCTAAGGAGCTTAAGCGTCCATTGACCCCCACTGTCGTGACCGTCGATCGCGAGCCAAACTTTGACGACTCTCCTCCACGGGATTCTGCGAAGGACGGTAGGCTTAGCCGTAAAGATTCGTTTGAGATTGAGAGAATGGTCGAGGACTACATGAAGGGACAGCGGGAGCAATCGCAACACGTTGACCTAAGGAAAGGCTACGGATATGAGGAAGAAGAACACCAGGCCAGGTCGATCTACGACGAGGCGAAGCATGCCACTGTGCCTGTGGCAGCTGCAGCAGTTGCAGCGGCTATCGCTGTGGAACAAGAGCGGTCGAGAGGACGTGCTTCCGAGAGACACGCAAAGGACAACTTTAGAGATGGATCTCAGGGTGAGAGAGACCGAGTCCAAGAAGAAGCTGACCGCTACTATCGAGAGTCAGTGGTTGCTCGCAAGATTGCTTCTGATGAGATTCGATCTCGCAGCAACTCTCGAGACCGGTCGGTTGTAGACAAATGGGAGGATGGATCTGCTGAAACTTTCAACATCGTCACCCCGCCAAGCATGGAGGACAGGCATCAAGAAAACAATCCCTACGAAGGTCCTGATGCCGATGTGAAGATCGACAACAAGATTTTCCCCCATGAGCAGGGGAGATTTCGCGTACCTGGCAAGGGTTCTGATACAACCTTCTTCCGATCAAGAGATCCTTCTGCTGAGCGCGAACGTCCGCTTCTCAACCTTGTCTATCCTACTCCGATCCCCAGCCGGCAACCAACGCCTATTATAGAGCACCAGGAACGGAGAGCCGTTGATGTGGCGCCCGAGGAAGTGACTAGGGATATCGAAGAGCCACCACATGTGATTGAGGTCTCGCCGGAGATTGTCATTAGGCCAATGGGTAACGTTGAGTTTGTGCCGGTTATGCCAGATGTCCCTCAAGCTCCCACCACTAAATCCGTCACTTGGGGCGAAAACGAGACGAAGAGTTTCGAGGTCGAGAGCCCTGAAGGCAAGAGCGACAATGAGAACTACTTTCAATCTGAGGCTCCTGATAAGCCTAGAGCGAAGCTGAACAAGTCGAGTAGGTGGGGCATCTTGGCTGCAGCGATCGCTGGCAGTGGCGCAGAGCCTCTCAACGAGCCCGAGGTCGAGATCTCGGCTTCCTCGGCGCGGGAGATCCAGGAACGGAAGTGTTCACCAGATGAGTACCAGGGAAAGGATCGAGACATGGCTCTCGAAGATTCTGCTCCTAATTTTGTCGTTGAGCCTTTCATTCCCTCCTCGGTCCCAGACACAAACCCCGTTGGCCCAGGGCTCGAGCGGATGCCTGGTGGCTTTGGGGACGATGTTGAGTTTGCAGCCACTCTCGCGGCTGGCCTGAAAGATACTGGCTTCGACCCTAACATTGTTATCGAAGACCCGTCTTATCACCGACGAGAGTCCCCTCCCGGAGTGCATGACGCCAATGGGGATAACTGGTACAAGACCCCTTACGCGGAGACTATTTCAGATATAAGCGAGACGCCTGTGTCAAAGGCTCTTGAGCCAGGATTTGTTATCAGCGAGATCAGTACACCACATGAACAGACTCTTGCCACTGTAGAGGAAGCAGAGTCGTCGCCTTCTCGACTCTCAAAGAAAGAAAAGAGGGAGAAGAGAAGGCGCGAGAAGCTTGTCGACAAGCAGTCTGAGGTCGAGGAGGCGTCGAAAGCACCGCTTGAGGCACTCGTCGAGTCAACTATCGCCGAAGATGCTTCAGAAACGTCTAAGCGTGGTAAAAAGAAGAGCCGCAAGCGAGACAAAACTGGACAGTCGGAGGTCATTGTTGTTCAGGAGGACGGTCAGGCTCATGTTGAAGTCGAACCTGGACGAGATGATGGTGAGCAACTTTGGGAAGATTCCTCTCGACGGAGTTCAAAACACCGCATGAGCCATGATGTTGATCCTGAAGATGGTTCTTGGGTTCCTGATCGTGCAAAGCCTGGTGCCGCAAAAGGCACCTCCCAATGGGAGAAAGCATCTCGGGATCTAGATGATCGTGACCGAAGCCCTGTTGTCTCTGGTCCTCTGCCTTCGTCTCGTGACCGACCGTCACAAGCCGCCCTTGAGGAAGAGGCGCGGTTCGACGACGAATGGGGCAGCGGTCTCGCTTCCAAGTCTAAGGACGATGGTGGTCTCGACTTTTACAATGATGTCAGCTCTCGTGTCTCGGCTCCGGTAGAGCCGTCTCATCGTCGACATTCGTCGAAAGATATCTCGGCAAGGGATCTCCCGTCAAGAGATGTGAGATCTGATGATGAGTGGGATGTTCCGAAAAAGCAGAAAAAGGACAAGAGTCGGGATCCCGATCTCAATGCCTGGGAAGCTTTGGCATCGTCATCTACTCAACGTCGGCAATCGTCAAGAGAGCCCTCGTCCCAAGACAAGGAAACTGAGCCTGGGTGGGAAGATGTCTCTAAGAAAACCAAGAAGCATAAAAAGAGCAGGAGTCAAGATCAGAGCGACGATAAGACATTCAAGTCCTCTACGATCGGAGAGTCAAACCGGCATTCATCTCGAAGATCTTCATCTAGGAACGGGAGATCGGATGATGAGTGGGACAACTATTCGGAAGTGTCCAAGCTTTCAAGGAGTCAATCTTCAAAACACGATTCCCCTACAAGGTCGGTCGCTCTATCAGAGGCCTCAGCCCATAGCTCCAGCAGCAGAAAGTCGAAGCGAAGAAGCGATGCAGAGGAAGACTTCCATGAACGTCCGAAAGAGTCACCAGACCATCGTCGCGATCAGTTCGAGGATCGGGATGTCAGCTCTGTAGTATCTGAATCCCGTGGCGACCGCCGTCACCGACACGAGAGACGCAGTTCGAGCCGACATAGTGATGGCCGACATCGAAGAAAATCTTCCCGGCACGACGACGACGACGACGACGACGACGACGTCAAATCAGTCGTTTCTGCGCCAGGCTCATCATCTCGCAGAAGCAAGGACAATAAGGACCTGAGAGATGAGAAGAGATCTAGTGGCCTATTTTCTAGTATATTCAAACCCAAAGGATCTAAAGACGGCGAAAAACAGTCTTTTTTAGATAATGCCGGCACCCTTGGCGCGGGTGTCGGCCTAGCGAGTGCGGTGGCTGCTATTGCATCCAACCTGCCTCGCTCCAGCGCCACCGAGTCTCCCTCGAACCAGGAGTATGCTGATAACTCGGACCCTACCGAAGACGTCGATAGACTCGACCCCGAGGTTACCGCTCGAGCATTCAAGCCCGCCATTGACCCTCAGTATGGCGATCTTCTCCCCCTTCCTCCCAGCGAACCAGGGTCGCCTGTTCAATCCCCGGAGGACCTTCCCACACTCCCAGATAGTCGCCCAGATACACCCCCTGAGCAACGCGCTTTAAAGCGGGAGCGTCCTGCTCCCCATCAACGGCAACGTAGTGTTCAAGAAACACCTACTAAGTCTCCAAGTCATACCGCCATCCCCATCAAGTTGCGTCTCGGGGGTCGTGGCTCGGTACCTCCATCACCGATCGCCTTCAAATCTTCTCCTACTAGTTCTCCAGCTCCCGCAGCTTCAGACACCGCCAATGGATCCAGACGACCAGCCAGGCCAACCTCATGGGATAGTAGCCGAGAAATCAAACCCCTATATCTTCTGGAGCATGCCCGCCGCGGCCCGAACGCCGAGCCATTTTTAGATGAAGCAAACTTACCAGAGCTGCCACCTAGTGAGCCTAGCGAGCCTCCGTCACGGGAGTCACCTGGACCTGATTCTGGTGTCTCGAATCGTTCTGATTACTTTGGGCCCGAACTTGATGTTCTTCCCTTCGTGGGACCTGCCCTTCAAGTTGATACGGCTGTTTCTCCTGTCGTCCCTAGTGGTGATTCCGGATCTCAGGAAAGCACCCCCAAAGCTGAGAGCAAGCTGGGCCTACCAGCTCCCGCACTGGCCGATATAGAAATTCATGCCGACGAGGCCTCTCGGGATCTAGAAGTTCCCGCGACACTTGTGAAACCCTCAGTAGAAGCGCCAGCAGAAGATGAGCTTACATCGGAACTCATGGAATTCCTTCCTCCAAGCACGAGCACTCACGTTCTCGATACCCCGCCTCCTGCTGATATCGCTCAAGTCAGAGACATTTTACAAAGCGCTCCTGACCCAACCCCTACAAAACCCAAAGAGACATTCAAGTCACCTCCTGAGCCCATAGAGGACCTGACCTCAGCGGACGAGCACTTTTCGGATGCCCGTGAAGCCCATTCTGATGAGCAAAGCCCGCTCCAGAAGGGATCTCAGGTACTCATTCCCGATATCCTGTTGCAGGAAGCAACACCTGATATCGTCTCTGAGCCTCGTTTTGAAAATTTCACTGGAAGCATTCCCCAGCCTGAGACTGAAGAGTCTACTTCTAGGAACATCTCCGTGTCAAGTGCTGACAAGTGCACTGAGAGTGTTTCCCAGCCCGTGATTGAAGGAATGGTGCGCGATGGGCAGTCTCCTGTCGAGGCATCAACTATCGACGTAGGAAGCTCGTCTTCAAGGAAGAAAGGCAAGAAAAATAAGAAAAAGAAGAAGAAGGGTCCAGCTACCTCACCGGACGAAGAGCAAGCTATCTCTGAAAGTAATGCTGATGAAAAACCCTTGGAAACCGTTGAGCTTATCGATGAAGAGGCAACACGTGATGCTGTCTCCGAGCCCATTGTCGAGGAGGCGATTCATGAGGCTGTATCTACATCAATAGTCAGTGAGACGACAGAAGATGTTACCCTTACTCTGGCCACCAAGGAGGAAAATCTTGAGAGTCTGCCTGAGCCTAAAACTCGAGAGATAACCGGTCAGGTTATATTTGAGCCCATGGCCGAGGAGACAGAATGCGTGGTGGCATCCAAGCCCATTCTTATTGTCCCGCCTAAGCCTACCGTCGAGGATGCCCCCGACTCTCCCATTGGCCCGGCCATACAACCATCAATTAATAATGTCCTTCTGGAGGATGCTAATGAACTTACGCTTGACCCTGCAGCGGACCTTCCGAAGCCTGCTTTCGATGCTGTTACCGAGCCTATTGTCGAACCCATCATCGAACCTATACAAGAATCTCTCTATGGACCTGCCTCACCCGCTTTCAATACATCAGTCCCGGAGCCAATTACTGAAATTATCGCTGAACCCAAGCCTCGATCCGCCGCTGGGCCTTCGGTCGAAGTTGCAGACGAGCCGATTCTTGAAGCTCCGACCAAGGAGTTTACTCGCGAAACTGTTCCTGAGCCTGACGCCGAGGTTGCCCCCACAGATACTATTTTAGATCAAGGCCTGGACGCAGTCGACGAAGAACCCGACCTGAGCAAGCTTTCGGCAAAAGAGAGAAAGAAGCTCAAGAAAGGCCGGAAGAAGGGAAAGACACCGACCATGACAGAGGAGCAGTCTACAAAAGACATGACGTCAATAGACGACCCCCCTAAAGATGTTTTAGACAAGCAAGATTCCAGCATTGATTCAGCTCGAGACAATATACTCAAGGAAGGCGGGACCGCAGATTATCCTGCTCAAGAAAGCGTGCCTCAAGGTGAGCCGTTTAGAGACAGCCCTGCCGAAGAGGAACCACCACAGACCGACCTTGCTAGGGACGTTTCATACGAGAACGATGTTCCGCAAGATGCCATTGCGGTCTTGAACGAGGAGTCTGTCCCTCAAGAATCTGCTACGGCCCCAAACGAGGAGCTCATGGTTCAGGAAAACCCGGCGGTTCCAAGCGAAGTACCCGTTATGCAAGAGGACGCTGTGGAACCAAAGAAGACAAAGAAAGGCAAGAATAAGAAACAAAAGAAGTCAGTCTCTTGGGTCGAGGAGGTTGGCGAGTCCTCGTCTGCACAGACTGCCACTGAACCCATGCAATCTTCGATAGCACCTGAAATGACTGAGCCGGACGCTGCAGTCCGGGATTTGGCCACTCTGGCCAAAAACGAAACGCCAATGTTTGATTCTTTCCCGGAGGAACGAGATGTTGATACATACGAAGCTTTCGATCCCATTTCAGACTCTGAAGCATCGTCCTTTGGGCGAGACTCCACTTTCGATGTCAATGCCGAGTATCGTGATGCGCGCGCTGAAACTGAGACCAACTTGACCGTTCCGACTGAGCTTTCTAAGAGGTCTGGCAAGGGCAAAGCTCTTGCTCCTGTGCAACCCAGGAGTTGGGATCCCTTAGCTGTGAAGAGCAAAAAGAAGAGAAGGAAGGAACCAGCGACAACTGTTGAGGAAGAACCTGCTAGAATTGAGGATCTGGCTCAGGAAGAAGAATATCCAGAGTCAAATTGGGATGTTGCTTCCCATAGCTGTTGGGATCCTTCGCAGCCAGGCCCTTCGTCGGCTTTTGCAAACGAGCCGCCGCCGCCAAACCCGTTCTTGCGTGACTCATCGTCGTCTTACACATCAATGCATATGACCCAACCGCCTATGCCGATGATGGACCCATATATGACAGGCCAGCCTTTTCATGTGCCTGGACAGCAATATCCTGTGATGGGACATCCAATGTCAATGATGAAACAGTCGATGCCATTACCTCCCGACGAAGCCCCAAAGGAGTTCATGGGAGTTGAGCGGCAAGGTAATCCTTTCACGCCCCAGAAAGAATACTCCGCCGAGATGAAGCCAGACGATATATGGGATGCTCCAACAATGTCAAAGACGGACAAGAAGAAAAAGAAAAAGAAGAAGGCAGCCCAGCTAGAAGGGTATCCATCTAAGGACCAAGACGCTTTCCCCCAAGCACATGAGTCCCAACACCAAGAACCTTGGTCCAATCAAGATGAAGACGTTCTTTTATACGCGCCGGACAAGTCTTTTCTTAAGTCTATGGAGCAATCAGAAGGACCTTTTCATGCTGACAAGGAGATGAGGCCTGATTCTTACGAATACCTCCCGCATCCAACGATTGAGCAGCCCGAGCATGGGCATGAGCTGGGTTATGCTCAGGGATTCAAGGACAAAAAGAGGCAACGTAGAAGACTCATGCATCAGGAACCGGAGGCCGACATATCGGACTTTTCCGCGTGGCTTGATGGAGACGACGCTCAATCCACGGAAAACAAAGAAGTCGCTCTTTTTGAAGAGAACGCGACTGCAGATGATCAAGGCAATCATCCATCAAGTTCTGACCCTTATCCTTCAAAGCAAGACCCACATGAACTTGCTGAGGAGAGGAAGGGCTATTTTCCGTCCGCTCTACGCGCACTTCCAGTTGCTGCAGGATTTGCAGGGTCCGCTTGGAAGAATCTTTGGGGCTCCAAGGGCGCGAAACAAGAGGCCACAACCACGTCGAAAGAGGTTGCATCTGATGATCCGAAGCCTGTGGATGAACAGAGATCCGACTACACCAAGAAACCCAAGTCATTAGGGGAAGCTGATTTGGCTCCCCGGGATAAAACCGATGTATCAATACCTCGCCGAGTCACTGGCCATGATAACCAAGTAGACATGACGGGTACTCTTCAAGAGGCTACGTCTGAATCCTTTGACAAGACGGTTATCTCAGAAACTAGCCGCGCGATTGAAAATGACGACGACCAGGCTAATGAAATCGCCGCCCCGCCAGCAAACGTTGATGATATTGTTGCGAAAGAAGTAGGATCACCCAGCTCAATGGTGGCTGAGTTCTCCGAACCATCAGCACCGCAAAATCTCTCTCTTGCAGTGGATACTTCCGAGGAGAGGTCTCTTAGTATCATGCCCTCCGAGACCGGCGAGGAAACCCAGAGACAACCGAAATCGCCCAGTTCATTGATGGCAGAGTTTACAGAGCCATCCTTTCCGAAAGAGGCAGCTGCTTGGGACGACATGCAGGACAAGAATCTGGACTTGGTGGCAACCGAAGCTAACAAGGATGTTGTAAAGGAATCCGGGTCACCCATGTCTTTGGCGCCGGAGTTTTCGGAGTCATCGTTCTCTAAGGAGGAGAGGGGTTTGGAGCATGAAAGAGAGGGAAGTATAGAGCCTTCAACATTAGAAGATGACAAGAATGTCGCGGAAGAACCCAGATTGTCAAGCTCGTTAGCGCCCGAGCTCTCAGAGCCTATCTTCTCGCAGGACGATACTCCTCTTTTCGATACTCAGGCAACCTCCTTTTTTGTCGAACCTACTCAGCCTACGGAGCCTCAGTTAGCTCCTGACGACGTCAGCCGCGGGGCTACTTTGGGAGATGAGCCTGCTAACGCAATTGGAACCCCTGGAGTAGAAACCGCAGTCTCGAAGAAGAAGAGCAAGAAGAATAAGAAAAAAAAGAACAAGGGTCAAGCTACCCCCGTGGAGGAAGAGGAGAAAACTACCCCAACTCCTGAAGACACCGCTCAAGAAACTGAGGCTATAGACGAGCCGTTCAGACGTTCGCAGTCTATTCTATCCGTTGAAAATTCTGTACCTTCAGAATCAGCGAAGCCTTCTGAGCTTTATGAAGCTTCTCAAGAACTCGTCAGGCCTGAGTTCGAGGCTCAGGAGGCCCCTGCCGAACCTGCTGAGTCTTTGTTTGAACCAGTCATCCTTCCTCAAGAATCTGCCGAGCCCTTACCTGAACTTATCGAAACTCCCGCGAAACCTGATGAGCTCTCCATGAGGCCTGTTGATTTTTCTTCTGAACTCGATAAGCCCTCCAAATCAATTGATGTGCCTGATGACGGAAAGGCCATGGAGGCGACTGATGACCTTGAACGTGCTGAGTCTGTCGAGTTCGTTGAGTCTAACCAACCTGCCGTACAACTCGAATTAGCCGAGATGCCTGATGCAACTGAGGCAGATTCGTCGGCTTCGGCTTCGACGAAGAAGGGCAAAAAGAACAAAAAGAAGAATAAGAAGAATGGTCAAGCTACTCTGGCTGAGGAAGAAGTCCCAACTTCAGTTGGGACGGAGAACGTCGCTGCGAATAGCGGAATTGAACCCAAAACCGTCGAGTCAGCCGAGATTTTTGATCGGACCTCCGCCGCAGTAGGTTCTGATGACCTGGCTAGTACGGAAAAGAAAGCTCCTGAGGCCGAAGCTGCAGTGGTGGAAGACACCGAAACTAAAGCTCTAGTGACGGCAATACCAGATGCACTTGAGTCGGCCGAACTTGTTGAATCTGTTCTTGAAGAGATTAAGCCTGTCAAATCTATTGGGCCTCAGTCTGCCGAGTTTACGGAGGTAGTCAAGCTGATTGATCCCGTTGATGCCACTGACTTGACGGAGTCTTCTCAGCCCGCTGACTCCACTAAGCCCGCTCAACTTACAGGAACATCTGACACCCTTGAGTCCAGTATGCCGACTGAGGCAGTAGAGACCAGTCTGTTCCAAGAAAAGCCTTTGGACCCCGAGGCGGTGATTGAGAACGCCGAGATAGAGACCCTTGATATAACAAAAAAGGGCAGGAAGAACAAGAAGAACAAGAAAAAGGATCAAGCAACGCTAGGGGATGGAAAGGAGCCCAGAACGATCCCTGAAGCTTTCCGCGAAATTGCGGACCCCTCTGAACTTGCTGAACCTTCTTCCCAAGCTGATATTCATGATATTCTCGACGAGAATCAACTACATGAGATGCTCGCACTTGACACTTCGGTTGACCCGGCTCAGGCTTCTGGAGACGTCGGTATAACCTTGGCTGAGAACAAGTCTCCAGAAGTCGCCAAGTCGCCAAAAGTTTCTGGATCAAGCGAAGTCCTTGAACCAGTCCGACTTATGGAGTCAAGCGAAACTGCCTTGCCAATTGATGCGGCTCAACCGATTGAAGCTGCCCAATCAATCGAAACCCCTATGACTACTAAATCCGTGCAGGCTCTTGACCAAACCGAAGCAGCCACTTCAACTTCGAGCAAAAAAAGTAAGAAAAACAAAAAGAAGAAGGGCCAAGCCACACTAGTGGAACAAGAGGAACCCAAGGGTGAGCAAATGCTGGTTGACCAAGCACAAGGCTTGGATATCCCGGAGATTGGGAAGACCACTGAGCAGGTCGGCGAATCGACTGCTGAGGATAAATCGCTTAACCGTACTGACGGTGTCATTGACCTGGCCGATGGACCTACAGAGCAGGTCACTTCTGAAATCACCACCACCGAGAAGGAGGCTGATTCATCCCCAAACGACCAGTTCAAGATGATACCTGTTCCGGAAACAAAAGAGACACAAATGGAAACCCTCCAACCCCTGAGCGATTCCAAAACCGAGACAAGCAAGGAGGAGTCAGAACTCGCAGACAATGACCATTCGATTAAGCCTTTTCAGCAAGTAAGAGATGAGGGACGCGAGCAACTTATTCTACCTCTTAACTCCCCAGATGCTAAGTCAATGGAAAAAGTCACCTCTGAGCCTACGGAAGAGACGGCTTTGGAAGCAGCTGATAGTGTTCCTGCAGCAGAAATAGGGGAAGCGCAGGTGGACGATGAGCAAGCCACAACGACCGTCGGGAAGAAATCTAAGAAGAAGAAAAAGAAGCGCGGCCAATCTGAATCAGTTACGGAGCCCGGTACAGCCAAGGATTCACTATCTGAGAGATCCGGCTCACCTGTTCTTACCCAGGAGCCAAAACAAGACGAGCAATCTTCACCCTCTGCTGAAAAGGAGGAGTTCGCTGTTGGACAACTAAGCCTGGAAAACCTGCTACCAGAGCTTCCCCAACAGGATAATGAGGAAGTAGATCAGGTTCCATCTCCTAGTCCATTCTTGAAGGCGTCGGTGGAGAGCACATCCCCTATCGGGTCCGAGCCAACAGTCGATCAACTTGCTGCCGAAACCAAGGCCGAGCCTGAGACTCCCCAAAAGGGCAAAAGCAAGAAGAAGAAAAAGAAGAACAAGAATGCCGTCGATGATACTGAGCAGCAGCCTGAAGAAAGACCCGAACCAGATCAAACTGCGGATCTCATGGCACAGGATGAATCAACGAAAGCTGAGGAAGAGCCTGCAAGTTTGCCAAGCCCGGCCAACTTAAAGGACGTTAGTGATATTGAAGCCTCTCGGGGTGCTCTTTTGCAGCCCGAGGAGGTGGATGAACTTGACGCTGAAGGCAACATGGAAGAGGCGGAACTTGCGACCCTGACAGCAAAGAAGGCCAGACGGAAAGGCAAACTGACCAAGAAGGATACGGATCGTTTCAATCTTCTAACTGCCAACGCTGCCAAACGAGCTGAAGCAAAGGCTGCCCAGGAAGCTGAGGCAAAAGTAGCAGCAAGAGATGAGCCGACAGAGGCTGCACTTCCGACTGACAAATCCCCACTACCTTTGGTCTCTGATGAAACTCACGTCGACTCTGAAGCTGTTATAGACAACGATGAAAAGTTTGAGGTGGTTGATGCCGAACCTCCTGCTGGACCTCCCGATGTCCTGGATTCTATAGACATCAAGGCTTCTGGACTCAAGGAACTGGCTGCTGACGATGACGTTACGCAAGAACCGTCGGTTCCGTTGACGAAGGAGGATTCTGAGATTTCTTCGACAATGCGAAAATCGAAGAAGGACAAGAAAAAGAAAAATAAGAAGGGCGTGACTAGTGAAGCGACAGAGACTGAGTCTGCACCTACGGCCCCTTCCGAAAACATTGGTGCTCATCCGGCACCTGAATTTGTTGGCGCAATTGACGATGAAGCCTCTAAAACCAACGACAAAGACATGTCACAACAGTCAGGGGCTATTGAAACTCCCGCTACAGAAGCTCTTCCTAAAACCGCGACCGCGGCCAATGTGGAGCCTGTCTTGATAGAGGTTGTTGAGTCAATCAAACAACGAGATGTTGCAGATCAGGAGCCAGAAGCTGATCCTGAAGACGAGTGGGGTGGGTCCAGTCCAGAGAAATCCGAAAAGGACAAAGAGAATAAAAAGGCTAAAGACATCGATTTTGAACACCCGCAGGACCCCGAGAGACTTCCCACGCCGGAGCCGGAACCGAAACCGGAAAAGCAGGACGACGCCGACGCCGACGTTGATGCCCGGGGCCCTGACGCTGAGGTGGACAAGGACAAGAAGGGTGAGGACGGCGTCTCGGGCACTGAAATTCCCGCCGAGCCCGAGGCCGCAATGGAGCCGCAGCCACGACCGGCGATTGAGGATGATGAGGATTGGGCAGGCCTCTCCAACAAGGAGAAGAAAAGGAGAAGGAAAGCGAAGGCTCAAGCGGATCGCGAAGCTCTTACCAAAGAGAAGAAGAACAAGGAAGCTGGAGCTGCCCCGGAAGAACTCGTAGAGCCCACCAAATCTCCCTTCGAATTCAATATGGAATCGGAATTGAAGTCTGAGCCACTGGCTGAACAATCCGCTGAATCTGATCTCCCGTCCATGGCAGAGCCTGATTTGAAACCTGCAGCTGGAAAGGATACTGAGGCCCTGGATGAATCTGCGGCTCATATCCCTGTTGACCAGCACATTTTGCAACCTAATAAGCCTGATGTTGAGTCTGTGAAGGAAGCTCTCGCGGAACGCTTCATCGAATTTTCTGCCGAGACAGAGGCACCTTCTTCAGATGCGAAAGTCAATGTCGAGTCTGAACCTATGGTAAAGCATGAGCCCGAGTTTGGGAAAGAGATGACGCTGGATTCCGAGTCAACAGCCAAGATCGAACCTTCAACCAGACCTGCAGGTGAGCCTGTGGCTGAGCCTGAAGGCCAACCTGACCGATCAGCAAATGTCAAAAAGGAGCTCCATATCGAGCTCAATGTTGACGCTCATGGAGCCGCTAAGCTAGAGGTTCAACGATCACCCGACCCTCGGGCTGAACTTCTAGTAGGAGATCAAGTTGAATTAGTAAATGTGATGGAGGATAAGGCTGAAGTTGAATCGATGCCTGCTGCTAGAATCCGGCCTTTGCTTGCCGGAACTCCTGAAGAAAGAAATGACCTGGCCGTCCCTACAGTTTCGGAATCTGAGACAGAGAAACTGCTGGAGGCTTCATTCAAGCCAGAAGCCAAAATAGACATTGAGAAGGAGGCTGTCAACAACTTGGAAAGTGGCCAGAGCGAACGAATTAGGAAGCAACAGAAGAAGGGCAAATCGCAAGATGCTGAGCCTTTCACATGCTCAGAAGGTTCTATCGACCTTGAAACACCTCGTGAGAATACGGAAGATGCCCTTGCTGAGCGTGCGATTAAAGATCCTCATCGCATCCTCGCACAAGACGCTGACTCTGAAGCAAAGTCGGAACCTGGACTGGAAGCTGATCCTGACGAAGGTGAGGGACTGTCTAGGCCAGTTCCTGAAGTCGAGCAGGAAAACTTGACCGGAGCAAGTAACGACGAGCCTGAAACTCAACAAGCATTAGAATTGCCAGCTGAAGTTATCCCCGAGTTTCAATCAGGGCTTGTCAAGAAAGACGATGAAGAAGACTTGAGTGGTTTGCCTAAGAAAGAAAGGAAAAAGAGAAAGAAAGAGCAGAAAAAGAAGGCTAAAGGTCTCGATCTGGAGGTTCAACCTGATACAATGCTGTTACTCCAGCCTTCTCCTGCTGGCACAGAGCCATCAGTGCAATTTGAAGACGGGGGTTCGAATGTCCCGCCGCCCATGCCTAATTCCGAAATGGTTACTCCAGCAGAGACCGAACCCGAACAACCAACTTCTGGAATTGCCGAAGAAGCCAGTAGCCTTGAAAACGATAATTTGCCCCAATTTGGGCCTTCCAGTGAGCTCGTTATTGAATTGGAGCGAGTAACAAAGCCCGAAGCGCAACCCAAAACCGACTCCAAGACGGTACCGTCGCTTGAACTTATCTCTGAAGCTACTGTAGAACCTGAGTTGGCATTAAGCGAATATGAAGAAGACCAATCTAGTGCTGGTTCGTCTAAGGAGAAACGGAAGAAAAAGAAAAACAGCGCCAATACCTCTGTCCTTGTTTCTTCGGCGGAGCCAGAAGTCGTCGACAAAACCGTTCCAACTCCCGAATCAGTCGTCGCGCATGCTACCGAAGTCGATTCCCAATCGGAAGTCGAACCGGCCGAACTCGAAGTTGGATCATCAGCTACACCTACCATCCAGTCTGCCGTTGAGACCGAGGCGCAAGCCCTGGATGAGTCTGAAGCCCTTCACTTGGAGAGGTCTCTGTCCGAAGCTCTCGAGCCCGAAGCCGAGAAGCTTTCTTCTCCTGTCTTTGACACTGACACAGCCATCCAGCCTAGTTCAGAGTTCGAAACTGCAGCTCAGATTTCTGGGCCAAGTGTTCAAACCGAAGCTGAACTTGCTCTCACTTCTGACCAAATCTCCGAAACTCCAGCTGAGGCCGGAACTAGGAGCACAGCTGGGGGGGCCTTGGCTGACCCTATCGCTGTATCTCATGTCGAACCTGAGCCGAGGCCTGAAGAGCAGTTTGATAACCAGGACCCGGGTCTATCCAAGAAAGACAAGAAGAAAAAGAAAAAGAAGAAGGGTAAAGATCTAGCCCTCGCTTCATCTGGGGAACTCGAGAGACCAAACCAAAGTAGTATCGATTCCGGAGCTGTCAAAGATATAGCAAATGAAACCGAAGCCACTGCGGAATCCGGGTATATTGCTGAAACTGTCGCGGAGCCGAATAAAATAGCATCGGCAACAGAACCCGAGGTCTCGAAAGATGCGACAACTAAACCCGAGGCCACGCTAAAGCCTGAGCTCGTTACCGAGCCTATCCTTGAGCAGCCACAGTTCAAGGCCGAGTCTAAGATCCTCTCCTCATCCGACCCTGTCTCCAAGCTGATGTCAGACGATGTTGCTCTCTCGGATGTTGCTCATTGCACCACCTCTGAACCCACCCCTATTCCTAAGGTTGTGGAAAATGTTGACGCTGTATCGGAGACTTGTCAACCGACTCCTATACCGACGAGTTCTGCTGAGGCTAACCCCGAGCCCAATATTATACCTGAGAAGGAGACCGACGAAGACCCTGGCTTATCGAAGAAAGATAAGAAAAAGAAAAAGAAGAATAAAAAGGGAAAGGCCTCTAGTCTTGACACATCAGAAGAACCAGGGGTATCGACGCAGTCTGAAAGTTTGACCACGGAACCAAGTGAGTCAACCAAGCCAGTTGAGTTACTAGGAGCAGATGAAGACAGTGACGTGGCCAAACCCTTCAAGGAGGCTGAGGCCGTCGAGACTGGCAAGCAAGCCGAACCTACAGAAACCGTCAAGCCTTCGAAGCCAACAGTGGTCACAGAGGAGAACAGCGAGGTCACTGATTTCTCTAGATCAGTTGAAATAAACAAACCACTGGAACCCGATCAACCTACACAGCTGTTTGATCCTCCTGAAACCGAAGAGAACATCAGCCATCCCGAGTCTACAGAGTCTGTACAACCCACGCAATCCAAAGAAGCTACCTTCTCCAACATGATCAGTGAGGTTGATGCCCCTATCGTGTCAACCGTACTTGCCGAACCCGATGATGCAGCAAAGTCAGCGGGATTCTTCGAGTCGAGTGAGCCTTTGAAGCTCGATGAGCTTAAAGAAACCGTTACAGCTGAATTGAGCCGCGATCAAATATCACATGCTGGTCAACGACTTGCACCAAATCCCGAAATAGGCAAGATCGACGGCCAAGAACTCACAAAATCCGAAGATGAGCACGACAAAGTCAACGTCGAAGGGTTAGAACCAAAGTCCCTAAAAGCTATCGAGGTCCCACTCAAATCAGAAGATAGGGTTGAGGATAAGATCGAACGGCAAGAGCAGGCAGAGAACGACGAAGGTGCTCCAAGTAAGAAAAAGGAAAAAAAGAGGAAGAAGAAGGGGAAAATTGCTGAGCCTGATGTGGAGAATTTGCCCGATACTTTTCGAGAACCTGAATTGTCAGCGGAGCCAATGCTCGAAACCCCCAACGACGTGGAGAGCGCAGTCACGGAAGACTCAGCCGAATCTGGTCTCTCTCTTAAAGCCGTTTCCCAGCCCATGGTTGATATAATACCTGCGATTGTTGAAGACCGGCTTGAACCCGATTTTCAGCCTGCAATCGGGCCTGAGCCTGCGATACAAGATACCACCAGCGAGTCACTTGGCCTTTCTAAAGCTGAAAAGAGAAAGCAAAAGAAAATGAAAAGGACCAAGGGCAAGACTCCGGAACTTGACGAGATTCTGGAGCCCACTCAAGAACCTGACTCATCGAAGGAGATGAACGCACCACACAAGATTGATATGCGAGCCAAAACCCCCGAGCTGCTATATGAGTTGCCAATTCAGGAAAAGGCTGGACTGAAGCCGATTCTGGAAGTTATCCCTACATCAGACCAACTGCTCACTTCACAACAAGATTCTGCTCTACAGATGGAACAAACAACTGGGCTTCTTCCAGAAACCCAAGCCCCGCCATCCGAAGAGTCAATACGAGAGATAACCCTTGGGCCAGAAGACGACTCCATCTCCGAGAAGCAGCTTGTTGATAAGACAGAGGATTTGTCAAAAGCAGAACCTGTGATTGAGACCGAAACCTGGACTGCTGTTGATTTTGATCAATCAGAACAGCCACTGCCCGGTGAGGAGGTCGAGAAGATTGAGCCTTGGCTATCTACAATGCAAAATTTGGCGGAGGGGTTCGGGCCCGGGTCAATGCCTATCCCTGATTTCGAATCTCAACTAGTGGAAGACTTAGGCGAGGTGGGCTCGAACCCGCGCTCTGGCTTCCCCCCAGAAAGCGAAACCACTCACCAGGAAGAAGAGAGGCGCGAGCCAATGTCAGAGGAAGCAGGGCATGCTGTTCGAGAAACGGGGTCTCCGCCCGAGCCTCGATCTCAGTCTGAACTGGAGCAAAAGGATGGAAACCAAGGGGAACCAGTGAGTTCCAAGCACAGGAAAAAGAAAAAAAAGAAAATGAAGGGCAAAGGTCCTGATGTTGCTTCAGAGGAGCCTGGTGAAGCCGTCAAACCTGTCGAGCCTGTTGCTGTTGTGAAAGTTGCTATGCCTGCGGAAGCCACTGAGTGTTTGGAATCTGCAAAGCCCACCGAGCCTATTGGCGACGAAGCGCAGCTTGGTGACCCTCGAGCTATAGGGACCTCGCAAATTGCAGCTGTTGACACTCCGCTTGTCGACGAGTCGAGCACCAGTCTTCCCGAAAAGAACAAGAATGGGGAAGAGGAAACTATACGTATCAATATGAATTCGGGAGAGGTTTCTAAGCGGGAACGAGTCAATTTAGATCCCGAAGCCGCGGGCAGAGCCCAAGACAAGCAAGAACCGTTCGTTACTGCTGTGCCACAGCCTCTCCCGGACCCAGCGGAACAGGAATTTTCGGTGCCTGGCATAGGGACTGGGCCTGTGACCCAAATCTTGGCCGAGGTCAATGTAGAGCCCAAGATTGACCCTGACGTGACAGAGCCATCAAAACCTGCATGGGAACCAGAAGCTGCTGTCGAGAAAGAATTGGCGTCTGATTCTGACCCATGGAATCTTCTAGACGACCAACAATGGAGCTCAGAGACATCCCAGAATGGCAGACACGTAGAGCAGGAAATCAAGCTTGTCGCACAAGACACTCGACCAAATGACCAAAGCATCTCGACCGAGAAAACGCTTGAATCATTGCATGAAGTCGACTCAATAACCTGCGAAGCCAGGGATCCTGACCCTGAGGAGCACCGAGCCTTCAAAGAGTGCAACCAACTTCAGGAAATATCTGGGGAACTGAACCAATTGTCTGATATTCCTGCCCCTTCCCTGACCTATGATACATCTATTGCTGAAGCTCCGAGGATCGAGCGAGCTCTGTTATCCGACGTTGCGAGACTGACTGAGGTTTCAGAGGCATCGCAGGAAACTCATTCAGAAGACGTGTGGCTAGAAGTTTCGACCGGGAAACAGTCAAAGAAGGGTAAAGTCGGCAAGAAGAACAAGAAGAATAAACTCTTGAAGGAGCCTGCCACCTTGGAAGAAACCACCATCTCAGAAGAGTCCGTTGTGGAAGAGTCCGTTGTGGAAGAACCCATCATACCAGCATTCCAGGATTCGGAAAACGAGGCTGCCCTTTCCGGAGACCTTGCTTTTGTAAAAAGCAACGATTCTGCCTCATCAGCACCACTACAGGCATCACAAGGTCAGGACGTGACTTTCTCAATGGCTGATAGGAAAGGAATGAAAGGTAAGAAGAAGAAGCGAAACAAGATCGAGAATCTTCCGCAAGATGCGCCTTCGAAGCATCACACCGAGGATCCTACTTTGGCTACTATTGAAAAAAATGATATTGGCATGACTGGAGCCGCCCGCATGCCAACCGAAGAGCATCAGTCAAATACTGTCGATACCATGGTTAAGGATGTTGAGTTGACCAAGAGTACATCCTTCACCGAAGACTTCGGTTCGAGTACTAGAGAAACGACAGGAGAAGACCTTGGAATGGCCAAACCCACATCGGCAGATCTGAAAACCCCTACTAAGAACGCTTCTGTTCTCGAACCCGCTACTACAGCCAGCACCGCGATCTCGACCATCGTAGGGACCGCTGATACCGAGGGGACGATGATGTCAGCTCCTTTAGATACCTCTCCAGACGCCGTTGATCAAAATGCAACACAAGAAGTCACAAGTAGACAAGATGTCGACCTCATAACCGAGCAGGCTGACCCTTTGGCAAGGGCTGCAAGTTGTGAAGCTATCAGCAGTGCATCTGAAAATCAATTAGATACAGGGAATCAACTCGAGCCTGAGACCGAACCCCAGCAGGCATCTACTACGGTGGAGCTAGAAAGATCCATTTCCACTGCCAGGTTCGCAGAGCAGAACGAAAAGGACATGACCCGGGCCGATTTAATGCACGAAGTCTCAGAGCAAATCCAAGAACCCCAAGAAGAACAGGCCCAGCCGATCTATGTTCCAGGCTCTAGCGGCTTTCAGGCGTCAAAGACAAAGAAGGATAAGAAGGGGAGGAAGAAGTCAGGGATGGGTGTCATGTCACAAGCACCTGATGACGAACCGTCATCACAACTCATTGCAGGACCTTCAGTTCTTGAACTTGTATCCGGTCTAAAGCCCGGAAGCCATATGGGCACTACTAGAGTTGAACAGACTCCTGTCCTCTTGGAGGGACCCGAGACATTGCTGCCGGCCTTAACTGCTCAGGAGGATGTCGAGTGGGCCCTGCCCGTTAAAAAGAAGGGCAAGAAAGCAGAGAAAGGCAAGCAGGGTGGTCTCAATAGCGACACGATGACCCTAGTGATCCATGACATGGAAACTCTACCAGCAGTGCCACAGAATCGATCTTTGTCTGAGGTTCTACTTGCCGAGCCTAGTGAGTCTACTATTGCCTCTAAAGTCAAGTATGAGCCCAGACAGGACGTATCTCTCAAGGATAGCGCAGCAACCCAAGGGGTGGAGCAAGAAGAGACCGAACCGGTCGTACCTACCGACAAGGATGAGGAGGAAATGAGATCGGGCTTGGGAGCAGAGATCCCAAAGGAAGAGCAAACTCTTGCCTCGCTAATCGAACCTGCTAGAGAGTCATCTGGCGTTGCCATCGCTGATTCACCTGATACAATGACGATGCAGCTAGATCGGGACGCGTCTTTAGATGACATCCATGCGGTGACTATTGTACAGCCTGCGCCAGATGCCGAAGATTTCGGTCCGACTTTCGAAAAGGAGATAAAGGATCCCCGATCCCTCGACAATGCGGACGCTCTTGTCCTTGAGAAAGCTAACCAACGTCTTACGGAAGATGAGCCTGATAAATCCTCGACACCGCAAACAAAAAAGAAAAAGAACAAAAAGGGAAGAAAAGGGTCTTTGCAAAGCGTTCTATTGCAGCAACTCACCCCGGAAGCCACTCTAGAACCGGGTATTCAATCTCATGACGAGCCCATGGCCGTTCAAGGGGCTCTCGTTGCTTCTACAAATGAACCTTCGCACATCTCACACGCCGACCCCCTAACGAATATCATTGAGGAGGCCGGGCGGCAAGATGACCCGCTTTCTCAGCTTGCCCCCACTTCTCCTAAACCAACCGCCAGATTGACTGAAGAAGAGGACCCGCAAGCCGCAAACATGACTCTCGCTTCAATCCAAGAGGATGCGACTCTTGATCAGAGACCGTCGGAGGAACTTGTCAAGCGCGACGAGAAGAAGGCGCATTCAGCCGCCGACAGAGCACCACTGGCTCTAGCAAGCACAAGGAAATCGGATGTCGACGATGCTACAGAATCTCCACCTCCGGGCCGAGAGGAGGTTGGTAAGTTAAGTAAGGCTGCACTAGGCGTGGCTACTGCGCTTGGTACTACCCTGGTCGCTGCAAATGCTCTTTCTGGGAAACAGAAGAAGGGTAAGGACAAAAAGAAGGTTGTGGAACGAAGAACCCAGCTAGATGCCGACATGTTCAATGACCCAGTCCTTTGGGAAAGTGCCGATAAAAAGGATGCAGATGATGAAGAATTGCAAATGAATGAGCGACTTTCGGCGGGATACGGTTCGCTTCACAATATTAAGAACCTCGATACGCAGATCGAGACTGATTTCTGGGGTGCGGATGGTGAAAGTGAAGATGAGTATAAAGACTCACGCAGAGACCTGGATGATGACTTCATGGGCGGTGCAGCGGTGACCAGAGAAGGGAACGAAGATATGAATAGGACGACGGAGGACAATGCTGTGATTGGCGACAGCGATGTTAGAATGGTATCTCACAGAGATATGGTTTCCGCGGTACACGATGACTTCTGGGCTGGAGGCGATGATCATGAAGAAACCAGATGCAGCATGGCCATGACAATGGACGATGATGGATGGAGCCTCAACGCTCAATCTCAAGAGTTGTGCAAGGCAGCAGGCCTTGAGGTTCAGGACCTCTCCCAGAGTGAAGAACATGGGTATGAGGAAGCAAGGAGAGATGAGGATCCTAGGTTCGGCATGGCCCGCGTAGAGGCTCGAGAAGAATTGAAAGCTTTGGAAGAACCTTCCAAGGAATACGAACTCGGCGAGGTGGACGACGAAACGTCGATAGAGCCCAGCAGCAATATGGACCTGGACAAAACGGGCGACAAAACTCTGGAAAATATTGATGCGATAGAGGAAGCCGGCAGCGACGATGGGTTCGATAATTTATCCGACCAGCGATCTAGCAAAGCCAACGAGTCCCATCATAAGGCCAGCTTACGAGTAGAGCACGGAACGGTCCAGGACTCTGGCAAAATATCCGACAAATCGAGTAATAATGATTCAGACGCAATGAACATCGGAGTCCTGGATGAGGTTGACTCACCAGTGGGGATTAGCAAAGATCAAGGCTTTGGCAGGATATCCGACAAAATAAGTGAGGCTGATTCCAACAGCCTGTGCGAAAAGGCTCAGGAAGAAGTCTCCTTGCTAGAGAAGCCCAGGACGGCTCAAGTGACTGCCACCACGTCCGATGATTCAGGCGAAAATAATTCCGTTAGTGTGAGCGTCAGAGGTCAAGAACGTATTAGCAAGCTGGCACCATGTCCCAACAGCAAAACAGCCGCTAAAATGAGCGACACGGACTCAGACAAGTCCGGTACCTCTGACTTTGTTAAGATTGATGATAGGGATTTGGGCAGGATGCATCTTATGGAGGCTGAGCAAATGAGCGACACATCTTCCGACGAGGACTCTGACAAGCTCAGCATCAAGATTCTGGATACAACAAGCGGCAAGCATCTCGATAAATCAAATGTTTCGAGTTCAGGACATATGAACAATGACGAGGTGGGCAAAGCAAGTGGAAAAGTATCAGATAGTGATACGGCTTCGGACGTGATGCGCACCAACAGGTTGAGCACCAACGACTTAGACCAACTAAGTGAGCCCGGCTTCGATAAATTGAACGACAAGGATTATGACAAGACAAGCGATACGGATTCAGACCGAACGGGTCATAACGAACCCGATAGAATGGACCTTGTCCCAGACGCGATTCACGATAAAACCTCCGACAATTCTAGTTATGCAGATTCTGACAAGATGAGCGATAAAGACTCTAACCTCGACAAGGCCCGGTGTGAGCTACTCGTACCAAGAATGTCAAGAAAGGGAAAGGAGATGGACCTAAGACAAACTAGTGAACTCACAGAATCTGAAAGTGGTTGGCAAGAGACATCTCGACTCGGCGCACGGCTAGACTCGGACGACTTTGCGGAAAGTCCTATCTTAGGGCGAGGGGAAACGGAACTGTCACGACCAGGGCCGGTCGGCCTGCTACGGCTGGGATCAGAAGTATCAGAGCCCGCAGGTGGGCTTCTAAGGGAAGAAAGCGAAGCCTCGACCGTACTTCCAGAAGTAGCTTCGGAGCTCAGTGATTTTAGAAGATCGCCTGCGCGATTGTTGCCGCCGGTGCAAGAGATCCCGGAGGCAGAGACAGAGCCAGGATCGTCGGGGTCAACAACGCCCAACTTCGGTCGTGGTAGCGGCTTTGTTACAGGCTCACCGCACCCTCAGAGACAAAGCCGGCTCCTAGACGATGAACAGGAGCAACGCGATAGCGGCGTCCACCCGGGCGATTGGGCCGAAGCAGCAGCACGCGAACGCGCAGCGGCAGTGTTGCGTACCCCTGAGCCACTCAAGGACCGAAGGCTGCGTCGTTCGCCACGAGGCACGCCAGTTCTACGAGAGCCGTCTTCTCCGGCCGCCACGCCAGAACCTGAGAAGAAGCGGAAACAATACGGACCTCTCTCGTCGGTGGGCAGCAATGCTGGAGCAGCTGTCGCAGCAGGGGCGGGAGCTCTCGGTGTAAGTCGAGCTGTTCAACAGGGATCTTCTGGGGCTTCTGGGGCTTCCTCGGCATCGGAGACACCCACAACACCGTCAATCAGCCCAAGAAGTGTGTCAGATCATGCGCAGGCCTCATTACCACGCCAATCATCACCAGGCCCTGGGGCCACTCTGGCTCGCCGATCCCTGTCCAACACCAGCCTCTCACGACGACGGACGCCTGAGCCGCTCAAGTTTAGGCCTGAAAGTCCAGGCATCACACGGGGGGCCTCGGGCACCCCCACTCCGCCTCAGCTTCGTCGGGTCGACAGGCGAATGAGCGGCGATCTGCGATCGCTACGACAACAAAACAACACCACGCCTGCGCCGCCCGTTGCGACCACGCCCGTTGCCAACGAAGGCCGTGTCCGATCCAAGGACATGACCGATGTTTACGACGGCTATGGCGAGGGCCGTATTGGCTCGCCGCGGTCACCGACCCGGCCCCATAGTATGCGACGACGACAGAGCATGCAGGTGCTCGAACTCGAGAACAGGGTCGAGCAGCTCATGGCCGAGAATCGCATGCTCAACGATGCCCGCTCTATGGCCGAGCAAAATCTCAGCCAGCGCGCCGCCACTACCCTCGCCGAACGCGATTCCGAGATCGATACACTGAAACAGTCGCTACAATTCTTACAAAACGAGGTCACCCGCCTTTCCGAAGTCAACGATGGCCTGACAAGCGCAAATGCCGAACTCGCAAACAAAGACAAGGGTCTCTTCGCCGAACTCGAGCTCCGACATAGCAGCATTACCCAGGAACTTCTTGAAGCCCGCACCGCTCGCGCCGAGTCCGATCAGTCAATCGAGGCCAAAGACGCCGAGATTGCCAAACTGCGGGCGCAGTTGGACGCTGCCAAGGACAGAATTCGTCAGCTGCAGCGCCAGATCCTCGATTCCAAAGCTGACGATGACAAATTCCTCAACATTCGCGACGAAGACCACTTTGATCACCGTTGTCAGCAACTCTGCTCTCATGTCCAACAATGGGTCTTGCGCTTCTCCAAATTTTCCGACATGCGCGCCTGTCGCTTGACAAGTGAGCTTAACGACGAGAAGACCATCGACCGACTTGATAATGCCGTCCTCGACGGTTCTGACGTTGATACCTACCTCAATGATCGTGTTAAGCGACGCGACATTTTCATGGCCATGACCATGAACATGATTTGGGAGTTTGTCTTTACCCGCTACCTCTTCGGCATGGACCGAGAGCAGAGACAAAAGCTCAAATCCTTGGAGAAGTTACTGAATGAGGTTGGCCCTCCCGAGGCCGTACGACAATGGCGAGCCGTGACATTGACGCTGCTATCCAAGCGTGACAGCTTCAAGCGTCAACGCGATCTCGATACTGAAGCTGTCGTCCAGGCCATCTTCCAGACGCTTTGTAAGATCTTGCCGCCACCTAGCAACTTGGAGGATCAGATTCAATCACAACTGCGTCGAGTGATGAGGGAGGCTGTTGATCTCTCCATTGAGATGCGCACGCAGAAGGCGGAATACATGATGCTCCCACCCCTCCAACCGGAGTACGACGCGGATGGCGAACTTACCGCAACTGTTCAATTTAATGCCTCGACAATGAACGAGCGAAGCGGCCGATCCCAGCTCACGAACGAGGAGCTTGAGGCTCAAGATGCCGTGGTTCGCGTTGTACTATTTCCTCTTGTTGTTAAAAAGGGAGAAGATGATGGCAAAGGCGATGAGGAAATTGTTGTTTGCCCAGCCCAAGTCCTTATTGCGCGCTCGAGAAGCAGAAACTTTACTGCCTCAAGCGATGCTGGAGGCGCGTCCTTGGGGGCTCGAAGCCACATTAGTGTTGTGACAGAAACCATGGGACAACCAGAAGCCGATTATTTGGAGGGAGGTATTTGAGGGAATGGAAAACTCCAAAAACAGGGTCAAAGGGATGTTTGGTGCATATTTGGATTTGCAATACAGGAGGGATACCACGGGTTTGGAGTAAGGAGGGCTTGGTTTGGGAAATATTAAGATACAGGGACCTTCATTTTATTTTCTTTTTTTGTCTCAGGAAATCTGGTTTTTTTTGTACTATTTCATTGTATCTTAGGTTTTGCTCTCCGTCACTTAGCTTTTCGTGTGCAATTTTAAAGATATCTTACGGTACGACCATGAACGAAGTTTTCCACCTCTCGACCATACAAGCATTTTAGCGTATAATGATTGACAAACCCGTTCGAGTAGTCTGTACTTGGTTTGGGGAGCGTACGGTCAAGCTGAGCCCCCTCTCCCTAGTCTGACCTGACTCTATCCCTCCTACCGATTTCCTGTTTGAGGCTGGTCTAACCCCTAAGATATAAAGATACAAATATATATCATTAGAATAACCCCAATCCTATCCTTAACCCTAATTCTAACTGATCCTAACCTATCTTCTGTAATATCCTTGAAACTTTTTTTTAGAAAATATAGCTATTTATCTTGAGGGTCAAGTCAGCTCTAAATAGGAAATAAATAGTGGGGATAGAGTCAGGTCAGACCAGGGTTAAGGAGCGGGGGGCTCAGCTTGACCTCGTACTCTGATTTGAGTGTACCTTGGGGTGAAGAAATGGTGCCTGAAGGACAAATACTTGCCTATGGATGCCAGTTCATACCCAACGCTGGATCATGATATCCAGGAATACTGAGGTCTCCTGTATTCGGATCAGCCGTGAATAGAGTATTGATAACATCCTGTGGCGGTTCTGTTAGCTTTTCTGGAGTTGTTCGTATTTATCATCCAACTTACCCAATTAACTCCAACATAAGGCCTCATCTCTGGCGGGGGCAATCCCATCACGATGTGTGGCGGTGGCATCTGCGGTGGCATCTGCGGTGGCATCTGGCCCTTTTCTGAGTCGCTACCCGTATTGCTCGATGAACTTCCACTACCCATTGCACGTGGCTGGGAAAAGTCCCAGTTTGGCGAAGGTCCTCCTGGCATTGCCATGTGTGGGGGCATGTTGTTCATCTGGCCGTGAGTGGGAGGTTGCACCGGGGTTTGTCGCTGTTGGAGGTGAGGCGGCAGAGCATTACCACCGTCGCCTTTGCCAATGATCGCGTTTCGATTTGGTACAGCTTGGGCGAGGGTATTTGGTGCTCTCGACTTACGCATTCGATGGTACGCGCCCATCCTTTCAATCACCTCCTTCAGTATCAGGAGCCCCTTCGTCTCAGACGGTAGCGTACTATCCAGGCTGAAGACGTAATCTAAGCACCCCCAGATCCGAGCTGCTTCGTTCGAATGAGGTCGGTAATACACCTCTGTAGCTAGGAGCAAAGCGACTTGAAATTGATGGTAGGCACCGGCGTACCATTTCCATTCCTGGAACTCAGGAAGCGTTTCTAGTTGAATGCCAATCTCGCAAATCATGATGCCAGAAGTTATGAGGATATTGGTAAGCCTTGGCGGGAGCTGCGCGCTGGCGTTGTGATGGTAGATGTGCAAGGTCATGACATGAAGGCGACAGAGATAAAGATGCATAACCAGACGAGCGTATCGCTGGAGAGGGATTCTGGAGTCGAGATGATGGTTGTACTTTTCGAGCATTGCACGCCGAAAGTTTTCAATCTTGGTGAGAACCTCGGTAAGAGCTATCTTTCGAGCTTCAGCGCGCCGACGATCCATCCATATGATTCGCATCATCTCGTTAATCTCAAATCGCATCAGCGGCCACATCATTGATGTCCATCCATCGGCGGGCCGAGGAGCAGGCCCGTCACGTCGGAATTGTTCGTCATCACAATTGAGGGGTAATTTTGTTTCGTAGTCATCGCGGCGGATGGTCGGCCGTGGACCATGGGCTTCACAGGTACGGATATCTAGGAAGCAGAGTTGATGCCAGATGAGACGACGGACATGCGTGTCCAGAGGATCAAGGCCGTATGTTTCACCGTCGCGATGGAGACCCATGCATTCGGCCATTCGGATAGCTGCTCCGACAAGGACAGAATGAGCACGGGAGAGTTCATCACGGCAGAGAGGAAGCTTTTGTTGTCAGCAGGCTTCTTGTTCGTGACGATGAGTCAGTCGATGAACGTACCATGTACATGATAAACGCTTGAAGAGTCTCGACTCTTGTCGTTCTCAGAAAGTTGGCTTTGCTCAGAGCCGTCTCAGTACCCAGTTTGAGCATTTCATAAAGCTCCTTCAGCGTCTTTCCGAATTGATGCTGGGTGGTAACATCATCCATACTGACCGCGCCACTGAACATAGCTGCAAAGATCAAAGCTTGTAACGAAGGACGAGGCTCGATGTTCTCCGCAACATGAGCCCAGAACTCTTGGTACCCTGCTTCGAAAGAAGGACGATGAACGCAGCGCACTATTGGATGTACGGATTCGAAGTACTGGTGGATGAGACGATCTGCAGCGCCCTTGGTAGGAAGGAGGCTTTCAAGCGAAGGCAATGCGCCAGGCTGGCCCATGAGAAGACCATTCGAAGGAGGGATATAGTTTGCTCCAGGACGAAGATAGTCGGGCCATGATGGGTCTGATGTGCCCACTGAGAAGTCAAAGGTTGGTTGGGCTTGCGGCAGAGGGGGCATTGTAGGCATCGCAGGCATTGGGGGTGGTGGTGTAGATGGATTTGCCATGCCGGCTTGCAACTATGCCGGATGTCAGCGACCCCTCTACTTGAACCAGGGTGTCTTGAATGAAGGCGAGGAGGGGGGGACAATACTTCATCCGAAATTCTCGGTCTCGAAAACCCTCCTATCCTGTCCGTCAACCTCATCCTTCCAACCATAACCCCCAAATCAATAACCTCATCCGTATCATCTGTCGTATCCTCATACGTATGATCCAAAGCCACCATGTCTGTCGGCTCCAGTCCATACCCTTCTCCATACTGCCTCTCAACGTCATCCGCTATGATACGCTGCTGCTTTGCTGGGTTTGACAAGTTTACAACATCGCGCTCCAACTGGCGTTCCAACGAGCCAACTTTCTCCTTGATCTCTGTTAGACGTAATTGGCCGGCTTCGTCAAGCTTTGGACCTAGGTAGATGCATTCACGGTTGAAACGCACGCAGTTGGTGCAGGGATGACTTTTGTCGCACTTCAGCTTGCGACGACGGCACTCGAGGCAGCTGGTAATCATGCGCATGCGACGGCGGACAGGGCGCGGAGATGCCGAGGCTTGAGACGTTGGCGGCGGCATTGGTGGCATTGATGGCATTGATGTTGTCAGTGGCATTGGCGGCATCGGAGATGGTGCTTGCGTTGAAGGAGTGTATTGCTGTGGCTGATCGTACTGTCCTCCGTAATTCGGAATGGCCCCGACGCCGGGTCCCGTTGGATAGGCTCCACCTGCTCCGAAGGCCTCCGACGGAATTCCTCCACTTCCATCTCCTGCGACTCCGTCAAAGCCTCGTCCTAGAGCTCCTTGATAGTTTCCTCCAAGGGGTCTTCCGCCGGCCAATCCCTCGCCAATTGTGGGATTTCCACCTGTTGGCAAGGTCAGAGTCGTGTCTCCTATCATCCCTGGCTGCATATCCAACGGCACTCCTCCGCCTCCCAAGGGCATGCCCCGGCTTCCTCCGGATCCTACTCCAGCGTCTTCTGCAACCACCCCAGCGTATCCTACTCCAGATGGCCAGCCTGTTTCGGCGACACCACCGTGCCCTGCCAGCCCTCTACCGCTATCCCTCGCTGAGCCTGAGGCACTCGTATGCCCCTGTCCAGGCGCATGGTCCTCCATCTTCTCTTACTGGCCTCCGTTTGCCGCAGCGGAGCTATCGACGACGGTTGGCGGGTCGGAGGCTGTGATGCTGACCTACCGGGAGTGACCTTTGCTTGAAGCTTGTCGTTACGGACGTAAAAGCGATGCTAAGACCATGCATGTGAGATAACCCTGGATCATGGGTGGAAGCTAACTTGGACTAGGCCCCTATCGGAGCCTCCATTCCAGTAGCCAATCACGTGCTAAGCCTTGTGCATATCCAAACTCACAGTTGAGGTACAGCCCAAAGGGATAACAGATGTTAGCCCATGTGCAAGCCCCGCGGATCAGCATAAAGTTATACTACCTATCTTCAAGCGAAATACGAGCTATAGTTAAGGTAAATAGATTTGCTTTATAACTATTAACCTAATAATTTAGATGCTTCTTTTCTGCTATTGGACAAATAAGGGTCTGTCTCCCTTATTCCGAGTTACAGCGGAAAACTACGGAATCAACATTTGTTATCCCTGTGGGTTGTACGAATGACGAATGGCCAGTCCAACGACGGATGATGGCCAGGGAGCGGATGAGCTTCTATGAGCTCCTAAGATTGTTTCGATTCTATCTATGTCGCCGAAGCCGGAATTGTGCTCTCTCAATACAGCTAATTGTATCAGCAAATTATATCGGCACATACACCCGCGCCTTCGCTTCCGCTACGGGCACCCCTTTCTTAAGCTTCTGATTTGGGCAAATGCATCGTCCTCCGTCTCGTTCATGCCGCTATGCACTCGCTTGCGGGCGCTCCTGTGGCTCTCCTCCTGGCTTTTCTTATGAAGCTTCTTCTGCGGTCTCCTTTGATATCTCTTCAGAGGCTGTGCTCGGCCTTCTCCTTGACTTTGCGTCATCAGAACCTCTAACTGCACACCATTTCTCAACTCTCGTTGCATATCCACTTCTAGCTTCCGACGCATCTCCGTGTCGCTGACGATCTGCTGGTTGAATGGTTGCTGAGCCTCAATGGTCCATCTCCACCCTCGGATTTGGGCCAGAGCCGCATCTGCCTCTTCTACTCCAAGATGTTTTCGGATTACAAGCACCAGATGGTCTAGTCGTGTTGTCCGTCCACGATGACCGCTTTCCAGGTCACGAAGGATGACTCGCGTTAGATTGGCAATCGCAATCCTCGACACTTTCTGACCAACTCTTCCATAGTGGTTAATGCAGTTCTCGATTCGCCGAAGAACTTGGCGATCGCTGAGATGAGAAATCTCCAAGTACCAAGTTGACATCATATCCAGTAATTCCGTCTTGCTGTAAATATCTCCTGTGACCCTATCCTGACGTCCTCTATGACGTGACATCTGACTTGGAGCGATAAACTTCCAAATAAGGGTTTGGTCAACATCAGGGTCTTTGATGATCTTTTCCACGCATAACTTCCACGCGGTTGAATCCCAGCATCCCGAATTTTGTGAAGTTCGTTGACAGTTCTCAAGAGCCTCCCAAAGCTGGAGCGCTAGCCTATGGTTGTTGCTTGCGATTGCAACGTCTCGCAAAACGCTGAATTGTTGCGGGACTCTCGATGCCAATGCTTGCGCCAGTGATTCAAAGCAGCCCAGTTTATCGCAAAGATGACATAATTCCTCCAGTGCTTCTTCTCTGAATTTCCTGGGTGCTTGACAAGCAATCAGAGCAAGGGTAGCCCAACCCTGAGAATTTGCGGCGAGGCGAGACAAGCTTCCGATGTGTTCCGGTCGGATACATTTAAGCGCCCACAACCGCCCTTTCAGAAAGGAGAAAATCTCCCCGGCGCTCCAATTTTGATTTGCTCGGATTTTTTCTGATTCTAGGAAAAAGTCATTGGCTGAGGCATGGGGATCATGAGCAATCAAAGAAGCCCCCAAGAATCTCGCCCCCCAATCTTTCGGAGGCCGGCTTGTAGAAAATGACACTATGTTTTCTCGTAATCGTTTAGCATGCGCTGGGGATAACCGCCGAAGTACTTTGCTGAACTCTAGGACGGTTGTAGGTCTGGTACGAGTCTTTCTGGCTTCATGACTTATGAACGTTTTCGTCATTTCGGAGAATGTGTCGTGCTGCAGTAAATCAAGATACACACTCGGCAATGCGCCCATGCATGATGCGAATAAATTGAATGTCTCTCTCTGTGGCGTTAACTTGCGCACGCCCTCAAGGAAGGAGATCCAGAACTTGACGCCATATGCATCACGATGGGTAGTTTTCTGACTGTTGATGATGGCACCAATGATCGTTTGGCCAATGGATGCAGTCACTCTGTCCCAATACGCTTTGTTGTGTAGCACCGACCTGAGATCTGAGTCCAGGAAGTTGAAGGCAAGAAGCAAATCTTCGGATGTGGCCATGCGCAACCGGGTTATGGCATCGAGGTCCTTCTGGAATTCCTGGCAGAGAGCAATCACAGGCTGAGCTTTATCAAGGGGCCCTAGATCTCGGATCTGTTGACGGAAAGTAGAAACCGATTGCTGAAGACGTGTAGGAAGTGTAGTTTCGCCAGCACCCGGCAATGATGTCCCAGCTGCATCCTCATCTAGGTCCTCCAACCATCCAATGAGTCGATCCAGAATTCGTGGCATACCGGATTTTTTCGTGTCATGGTTTCGACCGTCTGGAGCTGTCGGTGCTTGCCATTTCCATTCTCCAAGTTGCCAAGGAAGCTCGATAGCCCACGGGGGAGGGCTGGCATGGGATTGGGGCATGATGCCCGTCATATGCCGCTTCCCCAAACGACGTCGACTCTCAATTGGACCGGGGAGCGAGCTTAAGCATCGATTGGGAGCTGCGAATGCTCGGTTGTATCGTTGAATTGCTCGAAGCAGCATAATATCCGTGATCCAGATGCCATCTTGCGGGCTCGAAACCGAACGCAGTGTCGCGCGAGGCGAAGGCATCGCGCATCGTGGGGGCATTGCGTGCGCCGAACAAAAGAGCTGGTCGGCCTATATAGACCGCCTCATCGCGATGTGATGCACGCCTCGTTTCAATCGACAAGTACGGTCTCCGCGTGTCCCAAGCTTTCGATGTATTTATTATTCTGGGTCTAAGTTCAAGGGCGAAGAAAGCTTGAGACTGACAGTCTCAAGCTCCATAACCAGCCGACCAACCACATTGCAGCAATTGGCATCGCCGTCCATTGGCCAACTCCCGAAGCCTCGGACTTATATAGCCCCGGCCCGAGCAAACAGAGCCCGGAAGCTTGAACATCTGGTGCTCTGACCTCTGACGCAGGGTAATGAAACCGCATCCCCATTCCGTCATAAGTGGCTTAGCTGTTAGGTCTGCTGCTGAACCCACCCTTGCTTGTCCCTCCTGCTGCAACATATTGTCTTATCGCGCCCAATCGTGTCTCTACATTAGTGTTCTAGGCGAGCGCATGCACGGACAGGTCATTGGCGGTGTCCATCCTGGTCGCGGAGATTCAGGGTGATCACATTCGCCTCGCGTCGCCGCAAAGCATCGCCGTACGCTGTAGACCTCCCAGAACTGGAGCAGGCTGTGCAAGAACCCCAAGCTGGCCCTTGTCCGTGTCACTTTCTCCTGACCATACGGTGGCAGCTCACAAGAGACTCAACCGATACGACAACACCGAGTAGCTCAAACTTAACCTTTGCTCGACTGCTGCTGGTGCTCCATGGCTTTGCGTGGACTTATAACATCCAAATCTACAGTACAAAAGAGTTAGATGGAGCCCGTGGTCTATGAGGAGACGCCTTTAGCTAATTACCTCAGAGGTGAGCTGTCCTTCGGCTATGCTACGGCTTTCAATCCGAGTTTTGGAAATCGTTATTGACCGTATTCCAAGATGGGGGAGACGAGCCGCAGGCAGACTGGGCGCCTGCCATAACGCCAGATTGCGAGTCCTCGAGCCAACAATCGAGCAGCCCATCACCCCCATCCAGTCCTTCACCCTTCGCGCCAACTGGGCGCCCGTTGGTCAAACCCAGATTCCGTGGCAAGATCCCAAATGCTCTCCATCTCGATGCCCCCCCGTCCACCTCGCTCCGATCAGTTTCGGGGAAATATTCAGTGTGTTGAACCCAACCACCAAATCTCTCTCCCAGTCACTAACTTCTATTATCTACATAGGCCGCCGTAACAGCGAGCATCGAACGCGCCGATAATGCAAAGTTTCTCGAGCAGTTTCGATATACCATCATTGCGTCTCAACTCCTTACCGGCCATTCTGGGTTTGGACACCAGCTAAATCACAATACGACGCCGCCGAATCATGACGATCAACGTGGCCTGTCCACCGAAGGGATTCTAGCATCCATCCTTATTGCATTAACTGTGGCGGTGGTCGCAAGCTGGATGATCGATAATGGCGTTACACGAAAACGGCTCGTCTTTCTTCTTGTCATTGCCATCGCTGGTATGATACTGGGACAGATTTACATGAAGCGACAGTGGTTACGTTACCGACGAGAGCAATCACTCGCCGAGATCACTAGTTTCACCATGAATTCTCACAATTTCGATGGTGCTACAGGCGCTGCTCTATCTCTTGTCCAAGAGGTGGAACTCGTGTCGCGCGGATATCGGATGTTCGTTTAAGCCTAGGCCGACATTTCAGAGACGTATGGACTAACATTCCTTGCAGCAGCGCGCCATTGCCCCCAATTAGTCGAATTGAAGATCGGACACAAAGTCGAAAATGCGTTCGCCTGCGAAAGGCTCTCAAGAGGTCATTCGCAGATACCCTCCCAGCCTATAATCAAGTGTGCACTGTCGTCAAAGGGTTCGCCGAGCAAACCGACCTGGAAAAGTACTACGATATTTACGATATTAGCGACTTTGACATGTCCGATGCATTGAGGAGTTTCAGGGAAGAAGAGTTTGACGACGTTGAATCGCTAAGGACACTCAAGATCCTTGCCGCCCGCTTCTCGACGATCCGCAAATTGTTCCTCTGTGCCTTGTTAGCTCTTGATGCCAATGACGATGCCAACGATCTGCTTCGATGGACGGCCGCAGTAGAATCTCTCAAGAACCTCAACGCTTGCACCCAGACAGTTTACGAGAGGTTAAGGGCGATTTTGGGTGAGGAAGAATGTAAGCGAGTGCCTTGTCCTATGGGTTTTAGCTTGTCCTGACCGTTCCCAGCATTTCCCGTGCCTCCAACCCCGAAGCACCTCCTGACCCCCAACAAAGAGCGGTGGAGGTCTCAAATGCGGAAGCTAAATTCGCTCTCCACTGGAATTCGGGGCTTGCAAGCCAAGCTCCAACTTTTGCGTGAAGAGTCGGACAGAGCGCTCAACGATTCTCATGATATTTCAGAGCTTGGACCAACTCTGATGTCTCAATATGAGTCAATTGGTATTGACTTGAAAGACCTAATGATAGCGTGGGAGGAGGGGAAAGCTGCACTTGCCCTCGGCATCGATAGGAACGAAAAGAGGCTATCGTCGATCAGCACCCTGATATCACCGGCAAGCTCTCTGAGTGGTCTTACTACCGTCGATGAAGGTGGCACAATGGATGCGTTCAAGGCCCTGACGGGTGAATCACCTGCAGGCTCCGACTACAACGGGTCCACGGCGTCTGATACCCCCGAGGTGTTCGAGGCTGTGGCACAGCCCCGACCACGGAGCATGCTTACGAGGGGAGAAAGAATAGTGAAGATGCGGGAAGACAGAGAACAAAAGGCGGTTGCACGACAGCAATTGGATGCGACGAAAGGGATGCTCCGTGAGTTGGAGACAGTCATCAACTTGCGACCTCGAACACGCGCGAGTGCACCAGCGGGACGGATTTTTTCTATGTAAAACACCAACACATCATGACGACAATCTTTGAGTTATTTGTTATCACTTCGACCCCTTGCCAACACAACGCACGACGCCCTACATAATAGGTACGGTAATTGCATGACGACGTTACGGTTTCTTTGGCATTATTGGGCATAGACAGGATAGGAATACGGAGCAGCCTGGGGTTTGGTTGGGTTTGATCTTTCCCAAATTCTTGCTTAATTAAGATGCAGTCTAATGCAGCCCATGCCATTTCTCCCCCAGCATCAACAGACTAGGGGAGTGAGGCAGTGAATGGAATGGCGCATGTACATTTTTTTGATATAAGTTTATATATGATAACTAAGAAAATAGGGGTAGATGTGGATTCTTGCCTAGACTGGAAATTTATCCTCTTCACTATCTACGTAAAAACATGCATCCCGCTCCAAGATACCTACCTTAGGCGGTAGTTTAGGGCCAGCATGGCGATACGAATACGCTGAGGTCATGACACGGTCGACCAGGCCCCGTTGCCCCGCGTGCAGTTGGCGTTACGACGCGTCTTGCCTTACTCACCTCACCCACCAAGCTACGGCCCGCGTGTTAAGTGCTTCGTCTCTCCAGCAATCTTGCAATAATAATCTTCCCACTCGCCCGATCGACTCCACAAACAACATCCCAGTGTGTCCGCAACTCTTTTCTTCTCGTTTCCATAACCCTCTCGCAAAGAAATCCCTTCGCCAGACACCTCACACCCAGTGCGTTTCCCATCCTGCACACCCCGCTTTCTACGCCTCAAGCTAACGTTGAACAGAGATGTTGGAAGCACGACTCGAGCAGGCTAACCTCCTGAAAAGGGTATGTGGTTTCTTCCAGCTACCGCTCCAGCACACGCGATCTCGGCCCTGGATTCGAACTGACGGTCACTTTTCTTGCAGGTTGTCGACGCCATCAAGGATCTCGTCCAGGACTGCAACTTCGATTGCAATGACACAGGCGTCGCCCTTCAGGCCATGGACAATTCACATGTCGCCCTTGTGTCGATGATGCTCAAGGCCGAGGCCTTTTCACCCTACCGATGCGACCGGAATATCTCACTCGGTCTTAACCTGACATCCTTAACTAAGGTGCTGCGAGCCGCTCAGAACGAGGATGTCCTTACGCTTAAGGCGGAAGACGGTCCCGATGTCCTCAACTTGGTATTTGAGAGCTCGGAGCAGGACCGCATCAGCGAGTATGACTTAAAGCTCATGGATATCGACCAGGAGCACCTGGGCATTCCTGATACAGAGTACGCAGCCACCATTGCCATGCCTTCGGCCGAGTTTCGAAGAATTTGTACGGACCTGATTGCCATGTCGGAATCTGGTATGTTGTATTGTCTACGGGTTCTGCTGTAGAACGATACTAATTACGATGGTGAATAGTGAACGTCGACGCGTCCAAGGAAGGTGTCAAGTTTGCCTGCAACGGCGATATTGGCAATGGATCCGTCACCCTCCGAAGCCATACCTCGGCCGAAAAGCCTGAGTCGGACGTTAATATTGAGCTGACGGAGCCCGTATCTCTCACCTTCTCACTCAAATACCTTGTCAACTTCTGCAAGGCTGCTGTCCTCTCGAACCAAGTCAAGATTTGTTTGTCCAACGAGGTGCCCCTCTTGGTTGAATACCAACTTTCGGGAAATAGCTACCTACGCTTCTATCTTGCACCCAAAGTAAGTTGTGACTCATCTTCAAACGACCAAGATACTAATCGAGACGTCAGATTGGCGATGAGGAGTAAATCTCAGTCAACATGCAACTGTGCCTACGCCAAGCCAGTATCAAGGGGCCGCGGCGAGTCTATTTCATGCGAGAGAGGCTACCGTGAAAATTGATGCCAGGAATTAAAGACCCTTGAGGTTTTGTAACTAGAGAGCCATTATGGGAAGATGGATTCCGGATATGACGACCTGTGGTCAACCCTCACGATAATGACAACAAGTTCTTTTGGTCCCTTCTGTTTGTACCTTGCGCTGTAGCATCTCCATCGCGTGCCTGTAGCGATGGAGCGCGTGTGAGACTGGAGCTGCTGGATCGGCTACTCCGTAGAGATGCCAGCGATGGCGGTCGATTGAAGTGCGGGGGCAACTCGCAGGTATCGGGGGATGGTGGGGCGCCATCGCTTCAGGGACCTCGAGTTACTCACACATAAGCCTCTTTCTTAACTCGACATTTAGTAAAACTCGAGAGGAATAAGAGCGTCAAACGATGTGCATTCGGCCTGTGGCAACTTGATGGCAGTGATTAATTATCTCAATTCGAAAGGATCTGACATTTTTGACTTGCGTCACTAACCGCCTTGTCAGAAGTCGTTACTTGACTCATATCCCGACTACGACAGTCTCCATCATCCCCTTCGATTCGTCACACTTCTCACGCGGCACTCAGCCGTCACCACGAGCATGACTATGACGGACTTGCTTCAAGTGCCCGATACTCGGGTCCTCGCTGTTGCGAGCCATGTATGGCTCCCCTCTCGTTACACCGACTTGAAGATTGCCGTCATTCTCACTAGGACTAAGACTAACTTTGAAACGCCAGGTTGTCTCTGGGTAAACATCTCTATTGAGCTGCCGGTCGCAACGACGAGCTGACCTAAGCTTCAGTTACGTGGGAAACAAGATTGCAGTGTTTGTTTTACAGTCGATGGGGTGCGATGTGGCAGCGTTGAATACGGTCCAATTCAGTGAGTCTCTCGCATTCCCACAGCCAAAACTCCACACGTCTCATGTCCGATACCATAGGCAATCACACGGGCTATGGGCAGTGGAAGGGAACCAAAGTCTCCGCACAGGAGATCGCGGATCTTTACGGCGGTCTCAAACAATCGTACTTGGACGACTTCGACATGCTCCTCTCGGGTTATATCCCAGGAGCTGAAGCTGTCGGCGCCGTCGGAAAGATTGGTCTCGACTTGAAGGAGAAAATGAAAAAGACGCCTGGGCAGTTCTTCTGGGTTTTAGATCCCGTCATGGGAGACAACGGCAAGCTTTATGTTGCCGAGGACGTCGTGCCGGCATACAAGTCTCTCATTCAATCCGCGGATCTCATTCTCCCCAACCAGTTCGAGGCCGAGTATGCGGAGGCCCTTAGATTGACGGTAGGGAACTTGATGCTAACATTGACTAGGCTCCTCTCCGAATGTAAGATCCATGACATGGACAGCCTCAATCAAGCCATTCAGGTTATACATGACAAATACAAAGTCCCCCACATCGTCATCACCTCAGTCAACCTCGAAGCCCCTGACCACCCATCCTCTCACCTCTCCGTCGTCGGCTCCACCATGACCTCTACCGGCAAAGCTCGTCTCTTCAAGATCGTCTTCCCCTCCATCGACTGCTACTTCAGCGGTACGGGCGACATGTTCGCCGCCCTGATGGTGATCCGCATGCGTGAAGCCGTCTATTACACCGATGAGCAGTTGCGGCATACAGAGAGCTGGCTGAGTGATGATTCAGTCCATGTGCTGGAGTTGCCGCTCGTCAAGGCGGCGGAGAAGGTCCTTGCGAGCATGCACGAGGTCTTGTCAAAAACGGCCCAAGGAATGGAAACGTTGGTGGAGAAGACGACAGGGGGGGTGGCCCAGTTGGATCAAATGAACGGTGCAAAGGTGCATTTGGTGAGGAGCAAGGCGGCGGAGTTACGGCTGGTGAGGAACTTGGGTTGTTTGAGGGCGCCGTCGGTGGAGTTTCACGCCAAGGCGATTTAGAGCGCAGGGACAGGTACATTGTACAGCGGAAATTTCAGAATAGACAAGATGAATAGATGCGCATGCAAAAGGCACGGCAGATTGGTTCATTTCCCTGTCCGTCTCATAGCTATCCAGTCCGGGGGTTCTTGCTGACACCCCAATCCCTGAGCGGTCCTTCTCACAAGGCCCGAAAACTCATTGCTTTCGTAACTTGAAAGCACAAACCTTAGTTGTGACCTGTGCTACCGAAACCGCCAATACCTCGTACACTCTCTTCCAGCTCTTCCACCTCGACGATTTCAGGGGTATAGATGCGTTCCAGCACAAGTTGCGCGATACGGTCGCCCTCCTTGATTTCAAAGTCGGTCTCGGCATGGTTGAAGAGCAGCACCTTGACCTCGCCACGGTAGTCAGCATCGATGACACCAGCGCCGGTGTCGATAAAGTGCTTCGAGGCAAGGCCAGAACGAGGGGCAATGCGGCCGTCTAACACGCACCCAGTCAGCGGGAGCAACGATGAGAGAGCTTCCAAAGAGGGGGGTAGGGAGGGCTTACAAGTTCCGGCAGGCACAGCCATGCTGATACCGGTGCTCACGAGGGCCTTTCCCCGGGCAGGAATGGTGGTATCTTGGG
>JAMYIC010000495.1:0-42704 GCA_024112705.1 Microcera coccophila | reverse complement strand
GGGGGGCCTCCATTGCGGCGGCGGTCTTGATGCGCTTTGCGGGGGGGGGTGAGGTTGGGGCTTCCGGTGCGGTGGAGTCAGTGGTGGTCATGATGATTGTCGAAGATGACGGTGGTTGCTGAGTCGTCCGCTCGCTAAATATCTACCCGGTCATGGAGTCCAAGGAGCTGTGTGGAGATACATAGCTGTTACGCGACGCAGGAGACGCGTGGTGAATTGGCCAATAAGAGGGCGACGTTTTAAGTGTTTGCTTCTTTGCTGCTGGCCTCTATATTTCGCCCATCTGCTCCACCCAGGGGCAAGCTTCGATTGGACACCGTCATATACAGCCGACCCTACTAAAGAGCCCCGAATACAGAGAATGGATCTCATAGACCGAGTTGCGCGAATTTTGCGTCAGTTGATATACCGATTATCCGCGATGAAAATAGCACTGGTGAGATGGCCGAGTTGGTTATGGCGTCAGGTTAAGGTTACCTTAACAACCCAAAATTCCTGATGGAGCAATCCTCCTGGGTTCGAATCCCAGTCTCATCATTGATTTTTGCATATTCATTCAAATTGTTGTGGAAATAACTCTCTTTTCCCTTTTGCTTCGCGAGAGAATCGCTTACTTAAATTGGCGTCTGTAGGAACAATTTTTTTTCATTTAATCTAATAAGGGTGGGGCTCCCGTGTTGCCTGCCTATTGGGTCAGTCGTCGCGTGCTAGTGCGCTCACAACCACTGACAAGTCCTGGTTCAGGTGAATCAGATCAAATCAATGTTAAAGCCTACACGGGCAATTCTGTCCCTAACTATCTGCTATCCTCTAAAGATGCTACACAGGAGTACGACTACGGAATGGACCTCAGAGCATGCGTTTCAACTTCTCACAATGCATACTGCGCTGCATCGCCAACCCCCGATGCTCCTGCAGCCCCTGGATCAGGCGGTGGGAAAGGCTTCTTCTGGAAGTGCTTTTTTGCAAACTTCTCCTGTTTCTTCTTCAGACGTTCCGCTCGAGACTTGACCTCAGCCTCGCGTCTCTCCTCTTCCATCTGCTTCGCAACCCTACGGTAAAACTTCACGTCCTCACGTCGTGATTTGAGCGCGCAGCTATCGTTCTTGCATTCGAAGAGACTGAGCGGTCGCCCATGTCCACCTTTGAACTTCGCCTCTGGACAGTGCGCTTGCTTGGGCGGGGTGATCCCCTCTTCGCAGGCTCTGTGAAGACTTTCTTTGTACATCTCGCATTCGACCCAGCTGTGGTGGACGTACCAGTGGCATACGTCGCATTCTCTGATATGTTGAACGCACATTTCGCCTGTTAGTGGAGATTCCCGGCAGGCGGAACCGGTACCTATGGGTGCCAATGGTGACTATTTTACCTGGATGTAAGTGAGGATCTCCAAATACTGTTTGACGACTCTCGAGGTGATGCTTGGGTAACCATTCAGAATCGGGGTTTTCAAGCGTACAGAGGCCTTTGGGGACCTTGTGGTGTAAGAACAAGTTGAGAAATGAAGCCAGGGTTGAGTCCTCGATCGCTGGAATGACGGGCGATTCGGCACCTTTATATACACGACCATAGCATTGTGTCACGGCAAACGCGCTAACAAGTCAACAAATGCAGCTATCGAAGAAGTGAACAGATTCGTCGAAACTTGGGGGTTCTAGTTCGCCAGTTGCCTTGTAATAAATCCGTAGAGCCTATCGTGAGCCTTTGTTCCAATTTGGATTTTCGTTGTCCATAGTTGCCACTGATCACCGGTAGCGACAGACCTTGCCCTGCCGTGAGAGAGCCAAAAAGAACCTACGTTAACATCACTAGCCCAAGGCCGGTTTCTTACAACGAGAGAGAGCCAAGATCTTATGCCTGCCTTGGCTAATTTATACTGCCTTACTTACACCATAGGTGATTCCGCGATATGTCATGTCGGCAGCTTAGATTCGCCACCTGGCATCCACTCACGGAGGGTAGTTCAGCTCTGAACAAGTAAACAGTTACAATGTTGAACCAACGTTGATTGAGCTATGACGAGCACCAAATATCTCGCGGTACACAAAAAGCCAAGCTTTGGGTATTCTTCCATTCCTCCCTCCCTCAAGCCAATCATCATGACACGGCTCAGAAACGCCTCGGCCCTGTCTTCATAAACTGAAGGCGCGCATACTTGTCAATATAAGGCCGCTCGTTGGCAAGGCAGGTGATGCCAGTACCCTGCCCATGCTCGATATCAACGCCATCCCCCTTGTGTATCTTCTCCATCTCCTCCCGAAACTTGGTCTTGGGCTTGTTCTGCTTGATGCGTAACTTCTCGAAAAACACGTATGCCGCGTAGAAGGCCACGTTGACGTTGCCTCCCAGAGGACCCTTCTGTCCTATAAAGTATCGCAGGTTGGCTGGTGAGACTTTGCGGCCATCGTGTAGCGTCTTTGAGACCTCTCGTACGAAGGCCACCTGGGTCATGCCGTCCTTGTTCAGGAATGCTCGGGCTTTTTTGCGAACCTCATCGCAGGTGTCGTAGATGGGGACAGTCCCCTGCTCCTCGCGGTCCAAAGTGATGCCGCTGACATCGTGCTCAGCCTCCAACTCTTTCACCGCGCTTGCGGATAGCTTGGCCTTCTTGGGCTTGTTCGCCTTCGCCTTCAAAGGCAAGCCCTGTTAACTCTCGTTTCTTGAAGAAGATGAAGGCCTTGATGAACGTGTCGCAACCCTCGCCGTCCCAGGTACCCGTGCGGTTCATGAAAGATCCATATGCCTTTGAGCTGACGCCGATGGCGTCTTGAAACTCGCCGACTTTCATCGCCCCAGACTCAGTCCAGTTGCGAATCTTCCGGCGCACGGCATTGCACGTGTCCGAGTCGGTACGTTGGAGCCGCGGGTCCTCATCGTCAATCTCAGGGACATCCACCGGGAACAAGTTCTCCTTGCCCTCGGCGACCGCATCGGACTTGCGCTTCTTCGATGCTGGAGCGGGACGTTGCGTTTGCATGGCAGCTTTGGGTAGGGTTACCAGAGCCTCGGGTTTGCGGCCGGCAGCGCCAGGAAGTACGGGAACGGCGTTTTCGTTGGTTTGTCGCAGGGGCGGAGCGACGATAGGAAGTAAGGGCCTGCTAAGGTCCAAGCTTAAGATGCCTGGGAGGGCAGTTGGTGCGAAATTGGGTTGGCCGATGGGGCGAATATCGCTATTGACGGGCGCCAGCGCTTGGCTTGGCGACCAGGACCAGCCAGATGACATTGTAAGCGAAATGGGGAAAGGAGTCGTTGCGAAGATATCCCGATTATGGTTTGGTCGTGTTGAGAATGATCGTATGATTGCACGAAGGTATGGGACTTGATGCTGAGCTCCGCGATGGAATCGACCCTCTTCTTGGCCTGTTCACAATGACGTCGGACGCGTGATCACGGATCGCGTCCTGGCCCGTTGTTTTCCCCTCAAACACTAAAAGAGCGCTGATCGACTAGTGTCGAGCTCTACTGAGCGGTACCTTATCCAGGTCGCGGCCCAGATGTACTCCTGCGGGGTTGTGGGGTTGATACATTAATGTGCCCCTAACACGCTCGACGGTTTCCCCGTGCCCATTTACTGAACACCCTACAGACATCCTGCATCAACAGGTAGAATTAACGCTTTGTAGGAATTATCCTTATGGTATAAGTAACTTCGTCAGGAGGTGATGAGTATATGTCCTACTAAACCTCCCTTTCAATGCCCGGCTGTTTCGATGAATGCTCAAATACGCCGGAAACATTTTCCTGTACCTGATTAAGCTTGCCCTTGACCCATTTCGCCGTCCTTGGAATCTTCCACTGCATAACCCCACGGTGTCGCCTGTGCAGCCCCTTTTCGCGCTTCTTATAATCACGGATCTGGTCAATAGGCCCTTGCTGGTTGTCTGAGCTGCCGTCAGGGATGTCGTCATCTGAACTGTCCCTGTCACTGTCGCTGTCGCTTGATGACCCAGTCTCATCGACAATGCCAGCTCTCTTTTCTCTGTCGCTAGTTTCGAGGCTATCGCGCGCGGTGTCGATGACTTCGACAACGTTGCGAAGATTGACATCCTTGGAAGCCCATTTTGAATGAGCGCTCCCCTGAAATGTTGTCAGTATACCTAGTGGTGGAGGGTTGGTTGAGTCCGAGAGTTGCTTACTAGTCCTGACCAAAAGGTCGCTTTTACCTTGATCGTGGCAACTCTCTCTCCGCACTCCTCTAGAGAGCACTTGATCGCTCTCTTGAAATCCCCTTTCCAAACCGGTATCTCCAGTTCCGTTTCCTCATCATCTATCAGGTCCTTCAACCATACCACACCAAACGCCGCGGTATCGGCGCCCAGCAATCCCTTATCCCTAAGAGCGACAGAAAAGCAACTACTATACCTCGAGTGGACCGCCAGCTTCAGACTTTTTTCTTGTTTGGTCTTCCATATATCTCCCTCGCTGCCAGCATACATCTTTCCCGAGCTGATGTTTGTGCGGAACTTGAGTTTGGCAGACTGGAGATTTTGAGGGCAGTTGATGACAGTCGCGGTAGGTTGAACTTCGACGGTGCCATATTGCCAGCCCAAAAGGTTGTTTGGCGCTTGAAGTTGAACGCTTCGCCAGACCATAGAAAGGCGAATTCGCCCGTGACCGATACCGCCGGTCAGGGGCCAGAAGCCCATCACCTGGGAGCGCTTCTCGAACACATCACCAAGTGAGAGATGGACGATGCCTAGCAAGGGATTGTCTTCATGCAATCTGGCGTCTCGCACCGCAACGTAGACTTCGGTTTCTCTCCAATCTCGGACAAAGCGCTCACAGCCAGCATTGTAAAAGGGTTTGGCGTTTTGCGGTTTTGTTCGCGTCTTAAACGTCTTGCGATGGTTGATGATGATAGTGCAGTAGGCGCTAGGCAGACCTTCTCCGGTCTCTTCCTCGTGACTCGCCACTTCTTCCTTCGAATCCTCGTTCTTACTCAATTTCTCTAGCTCAAGGCCAGTGATGTTGTGGATCTGGATGCTGAACAGTCCGCTGGGGTAGCCTTCCGGAGGGGGGGCGGAAATAATGATGGCATCTTGCTCGGCCTTGAGCTCCTGCGTCTTCTGCTGCTCGAGTTCGGCAGCATCCCGCTTATTCCGACCCTCCTTGAGCATGGTCTCGCGCAGTTTGTTCTCACATGACTCGTCGACCTTTTTCTTGAGCTGGTCCATCGAGCGAATCTCTGTGTCGTGAGTTTGCTGTTCGAACTGACACTGCTGGATTCTAGCCTTGGAATAGTAGCCAACGCTCCACTCCAACTTTCCTGGCATCTCCTTCCCGGATCTGAGTGCCTTGAACCCATCCGTCCGTTGAGACATGTTCCCATCGGATTCCGGGTTCTTCATCAGGTCCTTCAGGTCCACTTCAATTCGTCCTAGGTCGTCATCAGCGGTAAACCGATCCGAGTCCCAAAGCTGAACGCGCAGGCGTTCGTGAATGTGCAGCTCCTCTGGCGTCACCAAAACGAAGAATGTTTCATCCCAAACCGGATTCATCTCATTCTCCAAGATGCGGGTAGTGTTTAGGACTTTGCCAAACTTTGCCCAGCCAACTGACACGTAAGGGTCGGAGCTGCCGTCCTTGATCAAGGGAATGCCAGTGTCACCCATTTTAAAATCGTGTCCGCGTTTGATATTGACCATGAGAACTCCGACTGCAGCAGTGTCCTTCTTGAAGTCATCACCTGCTAGCATATCTTTAAGATCAACTGTTAAGCTCTTGGGTGCAACATATTCCGCCATGGCAGCGTCAACTGCGGATTGGACGAAGTTACTGATGAAAGGAACGTCCATAATGTTAATGGCATGTTTGCTCAGCGGTACGCAACTGAGGTTGACTTTGGGCTGGCCGAGAAAGGTCATGGTGCAAAGAGCAAAGAAAGGTGGGTCGGGTGTCAACTGAAGTCGCAGTCGCATTGTCCCAATCATGCCCTGGAGGTTGACCCAAACAGGAACTTTGAGATTGCCGGGCAGATAGAAAGCAAGGTAGAGGTGCATATCTTTAGCTCGCTCTCGGAGAGATTTTGAGCTTGATCGAGTCCGGTACGCAAAAGCAACCTCAAGGTTGATAAAATCGCCTTCTTCGGCTTCCATTCCATGTTTTTCCAAAGCCTGGGTATCTTTGTCTGCCTCCTCCTGGCCTCCATCATCTGAATTGTTCGTATCCTTCTTATTGTTATCATCGTCCGCGGGCATGAGCTTCCCATCCTCGTTGACAGCCCTTGCAGCCGCCCCTGTAGGGAGCCACCGAACCCCTAGAATGCGTAAGGACTCGCTCCCTTGCCCAATGTCATCGACACTGACCATACGGATCAGCTTGGGAAGCGAAGCCTGCATAACATCCTCGAGAGTGTCCGCCAGGCTGACGAACAAATCAGGGTTCACTAGAGGCCAAACGGAGCTGATAAGGGAGTTGAGCCATGCCGTACTCTCTGAACCGTGTGTCTTCGTCTGTTTCTCGGTATCACGTCGTTGGGCATCCCAAACTTCGTCCTGAAAGATGTCTTCCATTTTCTTGGCCATCCACCGCCTGACCCCCAAGATGAAAAGACACACGAAAGCGACGGTTGATGCAGTCAAGATGGCCCAGGTGCTCCCATGAGCAAGTCCTGTGCCCTGGATCCTATCTGCAATTGCCTTATCCATGCTGAAAGCCCCCACCATGATAGTCACCACTCCAGCGAGTCCAAAAGTGACCCCTCGTTTGCTGATGTCTGCAAGTTCGAATCGCAGAGCGTCAAAATCAGGAGGGGGAAAGAGATTAGCCATGTCGTTGTGACCGTTCTGAATTTCTTCCTGCTCTGTGGCTAATTGCTCCTCCGACTTGTTCTTCCCGCTGAGCCCCGTGGCAGTTCTCTTGCTAGACCCAAATGGCGGATCGTTCAGATCGATGTCTTCGAGTGCTTCGTCCGTGAAGTCTTGTATAGTCACAGGAAGATGAGTGACAGGATCTGTAACCTCGCGCTCTGCTTTTTCCTTTCTATTTTTCTTCAACTGCTTTCTCCTCTGTTTAACATCTTGGTAGCTGGGGTCTGTCTGTGAGGTATCCTTGGCATCCTCAAGATCGCCGCCACCTTCGTTTTCTTTGTTCATTTGCTTGTCATCTTGCTGGTTATCAGGCACATCCTGGAAACCTTGCGAGCCAGGTTGCATGGGTTGTATCTGTTCCCTGTCTTCACCTTGCTGATTAGTGACATTGTCACTTTTCAAGGCGTTTTCCTGCCTGGCAGCCCGCTCGTGTTTGTACTTGGAGACTGTGGGAATAGGATGTCTCGCGCTATATGGAGCTTTGTAGTTTCGAACATCATCAACATCATCATAGCCAGACATGATCGTGATGATATGTTCCCCGGTGGTGGTGGTGGTGATGGTGACAGGGGTGGTAGGATTAAGAGCCTGCGCGGCAGGTACAGCAAGTCGGAACGGAATTCAACATCCAGTTGAATCTCAACTCGAATCAATGACGCGACAGAAAAAAGGAGAAAAGGGGAAGAAGAATGAAAACAGCAAGAATTAGTCAAGTGTTATCCAAGCAGCCTCCGGGCTTGTGTGGTGAGCTTCAATAAAACGGGGAACAAGGCAATCATACGTCATTTCCTGTCGGCACAAGCACGTGCCCACAATTGCCAACTTGGCAAGCCTGTCGATCCTGGAAAATCAAATTCTATTTAGATGATGAATCCTGATTTATATTTTGGTATCCTGGGCAATACGACCTTCGATCCATCGGCCAGTCGCGAAACGCGTCAGTATGAAATCTTCGCGCGATTCAATGCCGTTTGAAAAAGTGCCGCTTGACTAAAGCTGCGCAATGCAGCACTACCATTGGATCGAGCCAAGATCAATCAACGCCACGTTAGACTAATTCAAGGATATGTTATCAAACGGTAGAGAAATCCTCCCAATACGAACATCATTTTGATCTCATGTAGCTGATAGGTGCCCAACCTATACTTGATGCACAGCCATCGCACAGCCAACATTTGGTCAACGTATATCTAACACACAGCCAAGGCATATCCCAACGCGCACCTTCACCCAGCTGAGTAACACGTCCAAAGAAAGAAGGGGAGCTTCCTCCCAGTAACTGCAGGGTTCGGCACATGGCAGAACCCTTCATGCAAGGCCTCTCCAAGTAATTACCTACCAGCATCTGCTGCCATGATACCTAGGTAAGCAAGATATCTCTAGGCTCAAACTCAACTCCCATGATCTTGAGGCGTTTCTTCGATAGCCAGGTCTCGTAGACCAGCTAAATAGATTCGAGAGTACCAATTGCTTCGTATCTAGGGTTGGATCTAAAAAGGCGGGGCTTTAGATCCCACTATTTCGGGGAATTATCAACCATCAACGGTCAACTACAGTAGCTCCCCTACCGGGGCCACAATGAAAGATGAATGGCGCCATCCCGTCCAAAATTAGATTGAGTTAAGAGACTGGATCTAGAATTTCCTCAACCGCCGCTCAGCTTCGCATTCATCTGATTCTCTTCTCAGGGATATGACCTCGATACGCCAAAACATGACTGTCGCATGAGATTCGTAAATGGTTCGCCACTTACCCCAACGAGAACTTCCAGGATGTCAAAAATGTTGGAATACACGATATAAACCGGAGTCGACGCCCTTTCAAGAGCCCAGTCGAATTACAAGCTCCAGTACGGGCCTCGGCTCAAGAAATCTCTCCCTTCGTCGGTAGCTCAAAGTTTGCCCTCCTTTGTCGATGTACCAATCCTAGGGCTAATTTCGAGTGGCAAGCGGTGAGATTCTCGCGAATCCCTCGGCGTATGAGGCCCATCATATCATTGCCTCGCCTCACCTCTTGCTTGCTCTTAGGGAAACTATGAGAAATCCATCGACAGGGTGCTGCGTACACGGGCTACTATCAAGTCACGTAGATCACCGATGCGCATACCCCGCTTGTCTCAAAACTACCACTCAATGATGGCGTGGAAGGCCTGGGACAAGAGACCAGAAGCGCTTGTCCTAGTCACCCATTCGAAATTACGGGAACCGTGCGGCATCGAGGAATAGACGTGTGCATTCTGCGCTATGAAGCCCCCTATTAACAGAAAGAACGGTCTACAGATTGAGTGTTGCCTCGCAGACCAGATGTTGACGTCGAAGATACCCGGTCCTAGAGTTAGAATAAATGCATTGGGATTCTTGAAACGACATAGATCCGGGCCAAGTAAGAGAGGATTCAGTTTTGGTTGTGGCACATCATCAGTTATGTTTCTGCTTGCCCTTCCAGGACCAAGGAAGAGAAAGCTTCCTGAATAGCTGTGGTTGTACTGATGATATGTTGCTATCGATGACATACTCTTGACGCTATGCCCAGAAGCGTCTGCATGTCCATTGCGAGGAGGATCAGTTCCAGCAGCTCCCTAGCGGTGGTAACGACTAACGCTGTCGAGGACGTGTTCGTCTCTGAATTGCAGCCTATAGTAAGAGCAGATGCATAGAAGAGGGAGCAAGAGTGCCAAATCATCCAGTTAAACACGTTGGACGAGGCCGGCAATACTTACAAAGCCCGGAATCGGCATAGGGCCTACTCGTAGCTCTTGGGTGTCTCGTTTGTTGTTGTCGTTGTCTGCAAGAACCCATGGTGTGGTTTTTTCAGTCCGTTATGCTTGGAAGCAGGCCCGCGCGATGAAGAAGAATTTTAGGCTATGGATCAAGAGGGGCACCACGTAGACCCCGGCTGCATCTTTATACATCTGCTGCCCTCCCTCTTCGCCCTCTTTATAGGCGCCAATGTAAGCTTAAATGGCCCGGGAAACGCCAACAAGAGGGGATGGCTGCAACGCTGCACCCGTGAGCCATAGTAAGATCTTGGAAACGAAGCTGTGGGAGCATCGGTAGATCAGGGTCTGGAGGTGAAAAGTCGTACGATTCCCCACGCACATTACAGACAGGGTCCCTGTCCCGAATCCAAGATCTGGGGGGAGAAGGTCGGAGGGACAATGGCCTCGAAATTTTTTCTCCGATGTACTCTCTTTTTGTTTCAAGTCAGTTAATCCATGCGAGATGAGACTTTGATTCCCTCTGATGTGGCCATGTTGATGTTGGAAGACACAGCAAGAGAAGGTTTTCGAGCAGTGATCTCATCGATGATGATGATGATGATGATGCTGTCCTGCCGTCGCAGCCGAGATACACAGACTCAAACAACCCCCTTACAGTGAACCCCGAGCCGGTTTAACTCAATTGCATCTCTCAGACAGCCCAGTCTTTCTCTTACCAAGGAACTGCACCGACGGAAACACGGTTGTGGAGCTAGTGGAGGGACCAACAAGGGTTCGTATGCTTCATGCGACTTGAGGGGCCGCCAAAACCCTACCTAAACAGAACCTGGGGGTTTCAGTTACTCGATCGGTTCGCTGACTGCGACGGTGCGAGGGAAAACGAGCGAGAACAAGATGGAGATCGGGGACTACAGTATCCATGTGAAGCAGATGGCGATGCAACAGCGCACGGCCTGGGGCGAAACGGGATGGTGATGACCAGGACTAAAGCGATGTCATTCATGCACCGACAGCCTTAGTGTTGTGCCCAAATCATCCGAACTGAGACATTTGGGACATCAACATCCACGCTAGTAGATGGGCGGCCGATGCTCTGCAAGGGAAGGATAAGGGGTTTGATCGAATGACAGTCGTTCAATCTACACATTTTCAGTGCTTGAGCACTAGTACCTCCGTACCCAAAGTGTCTTACCTTGAGCACAGCATCGTACCTCCTAGCTCCCATGGTGATTACTAAGGCGTCAGTCTCTTCCCTTCACAGATAAGGCAAGGTCAAGTTACACAGGTCCCCCCTCCCCCACTCACCCATCCAAACACCCATCCAAACACCCATCCAAACCGCGTTGAGCAAGCTTCGCTGTCATTTCAGCTTGTTGGTTGTTGGCTCGTCAGATCGCGGCTCACGGTCGAATGGCGGGAGGCTATCGAGATACGGAAGTAACCCAGCGATGTGGCCTCGGATTCTCGGCTACCCTCGATAACTGCTGGAAAAGGGCTGACCATGGCAGGGTTCTAATTTAGCGACACGATTCAAGACGATCACAGTCGATCACGGACGAGGTTGGGCCTCTGAAGGGTCGCTGGAGGGTCGCTGTAGGGCCTACTGAATGACCTCGATGGGGGGATAGGCTCTGCGAAGCACATCGCTAGTGTCGCTAGTGTCGGATTAGCACCGTCACACTGCATTCGCCAAGCCAACGGTAAGCCGCCTCCGACCCGCCTCCAGCCCGTCTTCAAGGGGTCGGTGGAGCTGATCGAACTGCTGTTGGTCCGACTTCCCAGATTCTAAGCGCCCAAGTCGGTGCCCAGGCCCTTGGGGGAAGCCCTGGACAACGGCCCGTCGATGTTCCAAATTTACTTGGCCAGTCAGAGGTCGTCGTGGTCGTCAAGGTTGCCTATCCGGCTTCCCATAAGCGCCCACGTTGCGATCAAGGGCTTCGGGGCACCAGACGAGCACGATGCAGGTCATGAAAGTTGACAGGTTCCCCGGCCGCCTTTGAGCTCCATCCGGACTCAATTATCCTCTGGGGGGTTCCCGATTTCTTGATTCCCCATCGCTCGACATCTCGTCGACTCTTGCGACGTTTGATTCTTCACCTGGAACATCGCTCCGTCGCCCTCGACGTCACCAACGTTTCCCCTGCAACGTCGCGAAACGCCATCGTCAAAGCTTCTCTCACACCCGACGTCTCAACTCGCCCGCGACCGCCTCGACTGGCCCGCCGCTCCGTGGGATTCTGATACGGCACCGCCTGTCATCTGCTACGTCTGATCGTCTTTGGATCGACTGGCCTGCGCCAACATCCGCGCCCATTCGCGCCCATTTCCCCGAACTTCTGTCGATTTAGGGTCCTTCTGACTGTTTCATGGGAAGGCCCTCTTTCGGCCCAGCGACATAGGGAACCTTTGGTGGCTGCACCAGACCCGGATCCATCTGCTTCCTTGTGACCTCCCTGCTGTCGCTGCTCCCGAGTGACAACGACTCGATTCGTCTCTTTAAGAGATTGACTTCGCCCGTGCTTCAACTGCTTCAAGCTCTTCTTTCCGTCTGCCGTCGTCTTAGTGTGGTGTCAACAACAACAATCTCTCGTCTCTTCGCCCGATCATTCGTTTCGATTACCTGCTGGTTCAGATCGTTCTTTATTCTAATCCTTCTTGTATCACTCGACTTTATTTTCTCGCGAGACCTTCATTCTGTTTCTCGGCCTCTACTGCATGGATTGGTGTTAATTAAGATTCCGAGCAATTACCGAAGCATCTGGTATCTGGTCCAAGGGAAGGATTTAGTCTTTGGAGCGTTCGAGGGCTCACACACCGTCCTCCGACCGACGTTTTCTGATCCGCCCTTGGTTCAATCTCCCCAGTGCAGTCGCGGGTCGACACATCACGACTTTTGTACCAGCGACAGTCACCAAAAATCACCAACAAGATGGCCGCGACAAGCTATCGCACTTTGATCCGGAAGCAGTTTACTGCCCAGAAACTGCTCTTTCATTTCCTTTTCTGGGGATTTCACTGGGGCATCTTTGCCTATGGATGGTGAGTCGACATGGTTGCCGTATCCATCTATCATATCTGACCAGTTCATAGGTGGAAACAAGCCGCAGATCCCCGTCTGGCAGGCCTAAACACGCTCCAGTTCTCCGTCTGGATATCACGAGGTGCTGGTTTGGTATTGAGCGTCGACTGCATGCTCATCCTTATACCCGTATGCCGAACAATCATGCGATGGATCCGGCCCAAGATCCGATTCATCCCCCTCGACGAAAACCTTTGGATGCACCGTCAGCTGGCCTACTCAATCCTCCTCTTCACAATTCTCCACACGAGTGCGCACTACGTCAACTTTTATAATGTTGAGAAGACGCAGATTCGCCCCTTAAGAGCTGTCCAAATCCACTACACTCAGCCTGGTGGCATCACCGGTCATGTCATGCTGTTCTGCATGTTGCTCATGTACACAACCGCCCATGCCCGTATCCGCCAGCAATCATTCGAGACCTTCTGGTACACTCATCATCTGTTCATTCCATTCTTCCTCGGTCTGTACACTCACACTGTGGGTTGTTTCGTTCGCGATACCCCGGAGGCGTTTTCGCCATTCGCCGGTGACCAGTATTGGGAGCACTGCATCGGATATTTGGGATGGAGGTGGGAGCTATGGACCGGTGGCCTGTACCTCATCGAGCGTCTCTACCGTGAGATCAAGGCACGCCGCGAAACCAAGATCACTCGAGTTGTCCGACACCCCTATGACGTGGTCGAGATTCAATTTAACAAACCCGCCTTCAAGTACAACGCGGGCCAGTGGTTATTCATCCAGGTTCCTTCTCTTTCCAAGTACCAATGGCACCCCTTCACGATCACCTCGTGCCCTTATGACCCCTATGTCTCGATTCATGTCCGCCAGGTCGGTGACTTTACCCGCGAGCTCGGTGATGCCCTTGGTGCAGGTGCTGCTCAGGCTAAGTTGTACGATGAAGTCGATCCCATGGGTATGTACGAAGTTGCTCTGCAGAACGGAGATCAGATGCCCTCGCTGCGAATCGATGGACCGTACGGAGCTCCTGCTGAAGATGTTTTTGAGAATGAAATTGCTGTCCTAATTGGAACCGGTATCGGTGTCACTCCTTGGGCCTCGATTTTGAAGAATATCTGGCATCTACGGAACTCGCCTAACCCTCCTCGTCGACTTCGCCGCGTTGAGTTCATCTGGGTGTGCAAGGATACGGGCTCGTTTGAGTGGTTTCAAACGCTTCTCGCCTCGCTTGAAGACCAGTCCAACGAGGCGGCTCGCATCCCTGGTGGCTCAGGCACGGAATTCCTGAAGATTCACACATATCTCACTCAGAAACTTGATATGGATACCACGCAGAACATTGTCCTTAATAGTGTTGGAGCCGAAATGGATCCTCTAACGGAACTTCGCTCCCGCACCAACTTCGGACGACCGGACTTCCGCCGATTGTTCACGACCATGCGCGATGGCATCCTAGACCGGACATATCTCAACGGCCTTGAGGGCAGCATGCAAACCACTGTTGGTGTCTACTTTTGCGGTCCCTCAGCAGCAGGTTTGTCCTTCCCCCAATCTCATGCCCCTTTATTTTTACTAACAATCTCCCAGCTCGCGACATTAAATCAGCCTGCAAGGACGCAGATACACAAGAAGTGAATTTCCGCTTCTGGAAGGAGCATTTTTAGAGTTTTGGATGTATGTCCTTCGCTTTTATTCGATACCAATGACAAATTTCAGACGGCATATTAAAAGCATGCCTTTTGCTTTCTTCTTCTCTCTGCCAGAAACGGATCCTTTGAGACACCCCTTATTTGTAACGTTTAGAGTAAGGGACTTGTATATGTCTAGAATCACTTACCCGGTGGTTCCCCTGAAGCGATTCTGCGTGGCAGGGAAATTTTATGAGACATGATTAAGGAAAGGAACCTAGAGCATCGATGTATGTTCCGACTTCATACCAATGTGACGCCTATCTTCTTTACGTCAATTGACGTCTTGGGGCCTTCGGAAGCAGTCAACCGCATAGAAAGCAACCCACTGGTGAGGCATGAAAGCTCAGCATCCAAGGGCAATCCTGAAACGGCTGTGCCAAGGCATGTTAATGCAAATTTCGATTGGCATCTCGGTCTCAGCCTCAAACGTGTTGGGTTTGAGTGGTTTCGAGGGTGATTGGTCTATTCACCTTCGGGTCGCCTTGGGTAATAACATACGAATGAACTTCAAAAAATGAAAGCAAGGTTCAGATTTGTGGCCATAACCATTTTCAGCTAAAGCGAATATCGTTCACTAACTATCGGATACCAACCTATGATATGAAAGGGAGCGTGGCCTGCGAAGAGCTGGATACAAACCCGTGTAGGGAATAAGGGAGCCTATAACAAGTTAAAACATCCTTCTTGGGGGTAGCCTCGCGTAATGTTCTTGAAGTAAAAATCTCATAACATCATTGTGCATCGCACTAGGAGCTTATATCCGGACACTCAAGCTCATGTCGCAAGGCTCCCCTCCCCGTTCGTAGGCACGTTTTGCGACTCAAGTGATGAAGACGTGGTCGGCTTTAGTTTTCGATCCCCCTTTCTCGTGTCAAATGGCTCAAGCTGTGGGCTATTCAGTATAACCTCTCCCAACATGGCCAGATCCTCTTCATTGTGATACCGTTCGGTTTCATCCACAAACAAGTTAGCATCCGTCACCGTCTGGGACCCCAAGCTCAACAGCCAGGGAATTTTGGGGAAGTCGGGCCGGATATGACAGCTGCAATGAGGGCAGTTGGGGGGAAGTGTGCGCCAGGCCAGCCATTGAACGAGATTATGTAGGGCAAGGCCAGTGTAAATGGATTCAATGGCAAGGAAGAAGTGAATGAGACTAGTTTCGTCATCAGCTTATGGTAACATGCTCCGACAAACGCATGGTAGACATACAAGTTAAGTACCAAGGGAATGGTGGCATAAGCCGCCAACATACTCATGGCAGGCTCTGCCTCCTTCAAACTCCACGTAAAGACCAGAACGACCATCAATGCGGCACCCAAGACGACATCGTAAACGAATACGGGCACCGGATAGTCTCTGGCATCGTTAGCGCCCCGCCGAAGCATGAGGGCGGAGCCGACTGTGGATACGGCGAGGGGCAACAGTCCAAGGACGGGAATTGGCTGATCCGTGAGAAGGCCATGAGCGAGACAGAGCGGAGTGGCCGGGATGAAAGAGAGCATCGCAAATCTGCGGAACGACGCGTAGCGTTTTGGGATCATAGTGAGGTCTTGGTCAGAGCCGTATTCGTCCGTCATCGCTAAAGGTATGGACGGTAAGGTGGAGGAGTGGGATGGTTGACCGTCGTGGCCTCGTATAGCTGTGTAGGCTTTGTAGCGGTACCCTGGTCGGGACCGACCTGTGATGTAGTGCGATCGACCAACGGAGAAGCGTCGCATGTTCGTGGATGAGGTTGAATCGCTGATGATTCGACTTCAAGCTTAGCTGGATGGAGTTGACATAGTCAGACCTCGCTCAATCTTACCGATAGTTACCCTAGAGTAGCACTGCAGTCACGCTTGCCACTGTTGGGATGTATTGCAACGAGGCAAGCGTCGTTTTATAGAAGCTGGTGTATGGCTGCCGACCTGGATAGTGGCTAACCTGTGACTATTACTCTTGCTTGATGACATCCCCGTCGGAGTGAGCCATGCTTTTGGCGGCGAATGGAATCCACCTAGTTGAGATGAGGAAATAGTTACCGGTACGTGCGCCCGTGATAAGACATACCCCACGGTATCCAATCATGGAGCCCGTGTCCCTCCAACACCGAAATTTTTTTGGTTCGACAGTTTATGAGAATAACGTCAAGGGGTAGGGCATTAGATTTATATACATCTCGAGTATGGGTTATTTGACGACGATGATCATTACCTGATACAGCATCTTGCACCTAGCTAGAAAGTCTCCACAGGTGCCGTCAACTCCCTGGTACAAACCCAATTCCGTAGCGTTAGATGTAGGAGTTACTTAATCAGATTCCTTCTTTCACAACTCCATGCGACGTGACGGTAACTTCCACGTTGATAAGTCCAAAGGACTGAGATCTATCAGATAAATTGCCAGTTAGCTCTTGGCTGCCGGGAATAAGTAGTGGGAAATATATGCTGTGGGGTACCGGAGATTCCATTAAGAGATATATGTATTAAAGAGCAAGCCCTGATTTTTGCCCCGTTTTGACTGTCGGTTAAAAGCGTAACCACCCCCTTTATCGAAGCGCGCTTCCAAGAGAGGGAATCCGCTGGCAGTTCAGCGCAAAAGCCACAGAGCACCGTGATTGATAACGGCTCGACTCTGTTAAGTTCTGATCGTCGTGCTCCCCTGATATTCTTTGCTGCGTCATTGTTCGAAATCTTCTTGCCACGGGAACGCTAACCTGCTTAATCAAAGCCTCCCCGAATTGATAATTCCTCCCTTCATCCTTCCCTAAATTTCGCTTGCTTGGTTTTTCCGTTGCTGCAGCATCTGCCGCCGTCAACGGACCAACATTGTCGCAGTGGCTTAAATATCGGCGTCTTTTTTATCTTTTCTTGATTTGATCTGGAGGTTTCCCGGAGACGCTTTACAAACTATCCAAGTGAATTGAGCCTTTGTCCATAAACACATTCATTTCTTTCCCCGATCACCTGAATACCGCCAAAATGGTTATGGGTGCTCTTCGTTGGTGAGTTTTAGCGGAACGTAGGAAGCCGATATCGCGTATCCCCATTGCTGATGCTCGTTTAGGTACAACGCCCGGCTTGCCGCTCGTCCGCTGTTCGTGTCGAGTGTGACAACTGCGGTGCTTTTCGCTACCGGTGACATCGCGGCTCAGCAGGGCGTCGAGAAGAAGGGATGGAAGGGCCATGATTTGACTCGAACTGGCCGAATGGCATTCTACGGCGGATGTGAGTTTTGACATCCATCCCACCGTCTCGATGAGCAACCACTGACTAGCCGCAGTTGTTTTCGGCCCCGTCGCCACCACTTGGTTCGGTTTCCTAGCCCGAAAGGTCCACATGAAGAATCAGCAAGTTACGACGCTCGCGCGCGTCGCCTGCGATCAGCTGGCTTTCGCTCCCGTCATGATTGGCGTGTTCCTTAGCAGCATGGCTACCATGGAGGGTAAGAGTCCTAATGAGCGATTGGAGAAGGCTTGGTGGCCGGCTCTGAAGGCCAATTGGATGCTGTGGCCTTTTGTCCAGATGGTCAACTTTACATATGTTCCTCTACAGCACCGCATCCTCTTTGCCAATATCGTATCCATCGGTTGGAACTGCTATCTGAGCTGGATCAACAGCAGGTAGACCAGAGGCGTCATGAGCATATTCCAAGAAGCACGGGCATAGACGTGTATTTGCTTTCGTCTCGCATTTGCCTCGCATTTGTCTTATTATGTATGTTGCAATAGTTCAAACGATCTTTAGAGAATAGAGAGATGAGCGACTAGAGAGAAGGGAGTTGCCTAAATCTCCATAGACATCAAGTGGACTATATATTCTTCAACGTCAAACTGGATGTATTCCCTCGTCTAACGTGTCTCACGAGCCGTAACCAGCCGGACAGGAAGTCGATCGTCGAGACATCCGATCTCATCCAGATCTGAATCATAGGCGACTCTTTACCCCTCTTCGTATAAGTATGTCATTCGATCAGAATTTCTCAGCGTTTTGCGTCATTTGTCGACGTCTGCACAAAAGACTCGTCGTCCAAGATAGGCGGTGGCTATAGGAAGCACTTCGGACCAAAGTCATCGGCTATCGTTGCCTTAGGCCACTAAGAGCTAGCGCCACTGCCCCAGACGTCGCAGCCTTTTCCGAGCACGGCCAAATCCGGGTTTTGAAGAGATACAACCGACAACATCAGGATTAATCCTGCATCGAAACACCCCTTCACGCCCGTTACCAGGCACCGCCGACTGCGGGTATCTGGCGACATCATGTTGCCATCTTCAGTACGGCGCGTCGTCTCTTCCGCCCCTCAGACCGGCCTTGCCTCTGCCCTCGCCTCGGCGTCAAAGGCGGCTCCTGTGGTCGCCCGAAACCATCAGCGACGATGGTCTTCCTCAAAACCCTCGAGATCCGATAATGGGTCGAGTGAAATTGCTGCTGGCCAGTCTGTGCCAGCTTCATCAAGCTCAGCGCGATCTGATGGAAAGGCGGCCAGCGAAAAGCGAAGGCGGAAAAACAAGGATGCTTCTGAAAGGGCAGCCACTTTCAAGAAGTTGCCCAGCGTTCCCACTACCCAGCACATGTCGCAAGAAGGTGAGTTCATTTGATATATCGCTGTGTGGATGTCACTGACAATGATGCAGCTCTTGGCCTCTCAAGCTTCTTCTCCCTCCACCGCCCCATCTCGATCACTCAGACGATGCCTCGAACAGTATCCGATGAGCATTTTGCTTCCATCTTCAACCCCCGGACAAAAGCTAACAGGATCGCTGATACCGTGTCCGCACTCTCCGACACCATCGAGCAGCTGGAGGGGCCAATGGCGTCGATGACTATAGGCGGTCAACAGGACGGCCAGATAGATGATGCGATGCACAAGGTCGACATCAAGAATGCAGACGGTAGCGAGTCGAGCATTTACCTTCAAATCGACACCATGTCCGGCGAATTTCTCCCCTTTCGACCTCCCCCACTGCCCCAACCTCAAGCCGCCGGCGAGGCACATTCTGCAGTTGCCGAGTCCGAGGTGGTGGAGGCCCCTCAACACCGTGTCTATAAGGCCCTCTTCACGATTGAAGAATCTACCGACCCTGATGGCCAGATTCGAATCATGGCTCATAGCCCTCGAATTATGCAGGACGAACAGCCCCGTAGCTTTCTTGAGCGACTCGCTCTCCGCCAACTCAAGTTTGACGAGGCTCACAGCCGTCGTGATATTTACGCTATCAGTGTTAAGAGACAACGAAAGCTCAAGATGAAGAAGAAGAAGTACAAGAAGCTCATGAAGAGGACACGAAATCTCCGACGCAAGTTGGATAGGACTTAAGAGCTTGATTTCATCTGTACATAATCCACCGTTTGAATGCTTGATCCACTATCAGAACTTTCGACGGACTATTCGCTCAGGGTGTTTGGCATGGCAAATGATGATTTGTTAACTACAATTGTGGCATCGCGCTTGGAGGGTTTCATACTATAGACTCGCGCAAGCAACACTCATCATTGTATCTGAGATGAACTCACTTCCAAATGTTACCATGCTCTTACTCTCTGGTTTGTATTATTACGACTTCCAGCATTGACGCTCTGTAGAATAGAAAGTTACATCGCGAACGTGAGTGCCTTCTCGTGCGAGGTTTAAAGCGATTTTGAAGCTTTGCCTAGTTGGTTTCACCGCCTAATCAAGGTCTGATGGAGGAGAAGCGACTGCTGAAACTCCATTGAATCATTGTGAAAGAAAGACGATGCTTCTCAAGATGCGTGTTGATGTTCAATAAAAATTTAAGTAAATCTCCCCACTAATCCTGTTTAGAGACATTCGGTACGCCAAAGAAACCTAGCTGTCGCTTGATTCTCATATCCAATCGTAGAGAGATGGGTAATCGGTGAAGATATCGGTGAAGGTTTGGAAACGAGGTGAGTGACCCCACCCTGAAAACCTCACCGAAGCCATACCGCCCGGCAGAAAAGTCCCCGAACGGCCAAAGTTTTGGATTTTTTGAGACCAGTCCCACTGCGTACTGGAGTTGAGTTCGCCATTCAAGCTGCCCGTTTCCTAGAGCAATTCGCCTGCGCAAACTCTCTGAAGATGACGCGCAAAGCATTGTGAGTAGAATTTTGCTTGCGAAACTATAGTGAAGAAGCTGACTTTGGTTTTTGTAGGGATTCGCGCATTCCCGCGCTCATAAAAAATGGCTTACAAGAGAAGAAGAGGAGCTTCTTCGTGGTGGTTGGCGACCGGTCGAAGGACGTGATTGTGCACTTGCACTTCATAATGGCGAGTATGGATATCAAGCAGAATAAATCTGTATTGTGGGCATACAAGAATAAGCTGTTGGGGTTTACCAGGTAAGATAACTCCGAGCTGTTCGCAATGCGACTCGGTTAACATTGTGACCCCAGCCACCGAAAGAAACGTGAGCAAAAGATCAAGAAGGAGATCAAGCGAGGAATTCGAGAAGCCAACACCGAGGACGCTTTCGAGCTGTTCGTCTCGCTACACAACATTCGATACACCTACTATAAGGAGACTGATAAGATTCTGGGAAATACATTCGGCATGTGCATTCTTCAAGACTTTGAGGCCATCACTCCAAATATCCTCGCGCGAACGATTGAGACTGTCGAGGGTGGCGGCATGGTGGTTCTTCTGCTCAAGGGCATGAGCAGTTTAAAGCAGCTTTACTCATTGTCCATGGATGTCCATTCGAGGTACAGGACCGAGGCTCACGACGACGTGGTTGCGCGATTCAACGAGCGATTCATCCTGTCTCTGGGCAGCTGCGAATCGTGTTTGGTTCTCGACGATGAGATGAATGTGCTTCCAATTTCTGGTGGAAAGGGAGTTAAGGCTCTACCGCCCCCTGATCTGGACCAGCCAAAGAGCGAAGCGCAGATGCAGTTGGACTCAGTCAAGGAGCAGAACGAGGAGCGACAACCTATAGGATCTTTAATATCGCTGGCCAAGACCGTTGATCAGGCCAAGGCGCTGTTGACATTCACTGATGCAATTGCTGAGAAAACCCTGCGAAGCACTGTCACTTTGACTGCTGGCCGAGGACGAGGAAAATCTGCTGCTATGGGTGTTGCAGTTGCGGCTGCTGTGGCTTACGGATATAGCAACATTTTCATCACCTCACCTTCACCTGAAAATCTCAAGACCTTGTTTGAATTTGTCTTTAAGGGGTTCGATGCTCTAGGTTATGCCGATCACGCCGATTACTCGATCATTCAGAGCACAAACCCTGATTTTAACAAGGCCATTGTTCGGGTGAACATCCACCGCCAACATAGACAAACAATTCAGTATATCCGGCCCCAAGACGCCCATGTTCTGGGACAAGCAGAATTGGTCGTCATTGATGAAGCCGCTGCCATCCCCTTGCCCCTTGTACGAAAGTTGATGGGACCGTACTTGGTCTTTATGGCATCTACAATTAACGGCTACGAAGGCACTGGCCGATCTCTTTCGTTGAAACTGATCAAGCAATTGAGGGAGCAGTCCCGCTCCGCCTCTTCAACAGACGCCGACACCGAAATCGCGGACCGGTCGACTGGAAGGGCATCCAGGTCGGAGGATTTTCAAGCTAGTCGAAAACTGCGTGAGATCACGCTTTCGGAACCTATTCGATATGCGCAGGCCGATCCCGTCGAGAAATGGCTGAATACGCTGTTGTGCCTTGACGCAACATTGCCTCGCTCAAAATCCAATATCAACGGATGCCCAGACCCTTCCCAATGCCAACTCTTAAACGTAAACCGCGATACCCTCTTCTCTTTCCACCCCGTTTCCGAAAGGTTTTTGCAGCAAATGGTAGCTCTTTACGTTGCTAGTCACTACAAGAACTCCCCCGATGACCTCCAACTGATGAGCGACGCTCCGGCACACGAGCTGTTCGTGCTCGTTCCGCCCGTGGCAGAGGATAGCGCTAGGTTGCCCGAGCCCCTTTGTGTGATTCAAGTGTCGCTGGAAGGGAAGATTAGTAGACAGAGCGTGTTGAACAGCCTGAGCCGGGGACAAAGACCTCATGGTGATCTGATCCCCTGGCTCGTGAGCCAACAGTTCCAAGATGAAGACTTTGCGTCTTTGTCCGGTGCTCGGGTTGTTCGAATAGCCACCAACCCTGAGTATATGTCCATGGGCTATGGTGCGAAGGCATTGGAGCTCCTGGTCGACTACTACGAGGGCCGTTTTGCCAGTCTGTCTGAAGATGATCAAGTCATGGACGAGGCAATGACTCGACTGGACAATACCGAACTGACGAATGGTTCGTTGTTGGACGACAACATCAAAGTCCGAGACATCAACAAGATGCCTCCCTTGTTCGCTAAACTCTCAGAAAAGCGAGCCGAGAAACTTGACTACGTTGGTGTCAGCTATGGCTTAACAGCTCCCCTGCATAAGTTCTGGAAACGTGCCTCCTTCTCACCCGTCTATCTCCGTCAGACAGCCAATGATCTCACTGGTGAACACACTTGTGTAATGCTGCGGCCGCTCGAGAATAGCGATGATCAAAGTTGGCTTGGTGCCTTCTCAAGAGACTTTCATAAACGGTTCCTGTCGCTGCTATCATATCAGTTCCGATCATTTACCTCGATCAGTGCACTCAGCATTGACGAGTCGGCCAACGCGGGTGCACAGCTGGATGCCGTTGAGACTCAGCCGTTGACGAAGGTTGACCTGGATCGAATGTTGACCCCCTTTGACCTTAAGCGATTAGAATCCTACGCAAACAACATGCTAGACTACCACGTCGTTCTCGATCTCATTCCCATAATCGCCAACCTTTACTTCACCGGTCGGTTGAAGGCGAATGTCAAGTTGAGCGGAGTGCAGCAATGCATCCTTCTCGCCGTCGGATTGCAACACAAGGATGTCGATGAGATATCGAAAGAACTCTCGCTGCCCTCGTCCCAGCTACTGGCCATGTTCATCAAAATTCTCCGTAAGATGACGTCGCACTTCGCGTCGTTGGTCACAGCCGCGCTGGACGCCGAATTGCCGAAGCCTGAGCGACTGGGAGTCAGTCGAGCGGACGCCAGCGGTGCCCATGATGACGAGGTTGTGGATGAACGCTTCGTACCTCTTGCTGAGAACCTAGACGATGAGCTCGAAGAGGGCGGTGACGAAGCCCTCAGGGCGTTGAAAAAGAAGCAACGAGAGCTTATTGACTCGTTGCCTCTTGATCAGTAAGACTTGTCGCACCCGTGGGTTGGAGCAAACGCTAACATGACCGGGTAGATATGAAATCGAGGGAGACGCGCCGGCCTGGGAGGAAGCAGAGCAGCAGGTTTCCAAAGCGGCAAAACTGGGTAAGTCGGGAGCCGTAGTCAGTGTAAAGTCGGCGAAGCAAAAGAGAAAGGCAGGTCAGCAGACGGCAGCTGAGGTGTACGAGGAAGAATTCGGCGATAAACGGAAAAAGACCAAGAAGTCAAAGAAGTCGATTTGAGGTTGTAGATATCCTTGGTATGGTTCATGGTCTGGCGTTCTGTTGAAATGCTAGATAATGCTGTGTTCGGTAGCTAAAGATTTCGCGTTTTGCTGTGCGTTTGTTGTTGCTCTCGCTCCCCGTCGTGTTGTCTTCGCCTCGGTTTCGCTTGCCAGCCTTGCCTCACCCTCGCGTCCCCTTGAGGTTTATCAGCCTCACACACCTTCTTAGTTGAAGGTATGTTTTCAAGTATGACTGTATTATTGACACCGTTGTTGTTTCTCCGTAGTTCATAACAATTCCGTTTTACGGAGGCGTCTCAGTCTGTATTCCTGTTTTGGCATCAATGCCACCAGTCCATCTTGTGTTATCGGAATCCCTACTGTTCAGTACTCCCCTTTTCATCCGGACTTGGTGCCTTCATGATACAAGGCACTCGCTCAGTCAGTTTTTCAGCCACTCAGAGCCCGAGACAATGGTAAAGTTATGTACATTCGCTGTTCATCGGTGCGTACATCAGCATGAAATATGCGTAGAATTGAACTCTAGTCTCCCTCTCTGCCTCCCCGAGGATAAGCAGCTGTCTGTTACCAGTTGCCAGCTACTTGCACCTGCTGGCCCACTTCTACGCCTACATTCACCTAGCATAATGTCCTCCTTGCAGCTGATTTAAGCAAGCGGACGGGTTCCCTCCTCGCCTTTCTCCTCCTTACCGCACCATCACCACACGCCGACCCCGTCTCCTAGTCATCACTTGCCCCAACACACTGAACGCCTCTTCGACTCGCTTTCAGAATACTACTATCATCTGAGCTGAAACACCTCAAAGAGTTATAGGCCAGAGTCGCCTCTGAACCTTCGCATCTCTGGTCGACACAGGTCTCAGTGACAATAATAAGAAGACCATAACCACCAGCACCAGCACCAGCGCCATCACCATTATTAATATACCCTCATTTCTATCACATCATGTGTCTAGAAAAGTTCTCTTTCTGCTACTCCTGTGGCATTGACGAAACCACTTTCTTCCGATGCCGATCAAGCTGGTTTGGCGTGAAGCAGGCAATGCTGCTGGATCTATCTTCAGGCTACTATCCTCATCCCCGAACTTGCCCAGACTGGGAGTTCAAGGCAACGGCCCTGCGAGTCGGCCTTTGCCCTCACCTTCACGACGAAGAAGAACCGTGCTCGTCTTGGCTCCTCGCCTTGCAAACCCGCTGCTACGTTGACAAGCGAGATACGATTAACGCTATCAGAAAGGAAAGACAAGAGGCTATTGAAGCTCATATACTACGCCAGTTTGAAAGAACTGGGGTTTTTCAGAAGAAGCCGATCCAATACCGACTACAAGAAAGCCTTCTTACAGCCGCGATTTCTGAGGATCGCTATCAGAAGCGGAAGTCTCGCTATCAGAAGCGGAAGTCTCGCTATCAGAAGCGGAAGTCTCGCTATAAGAAGCGGGAGTCTCGACGCAAGAGAGCGGAGGGAGCGGCCAAGAATAACTACCAGCGACGCCAGCAGCAGAAGAACCACCATCACCACCTCCACCACCACCAAAGGAGGAAGCTTAGGAGACCAGTCGCCAAGAAGAAACCAAACAAACGAGGATCTCCACTTACCGGAAGGGCTCTACGAGCCACCCAAGGCACCAATCAGGAGCAGCAACAGCCAATATCGCCGGACGCAACAGAGCTCGCTCATCCGGTGTCCCAGTCAATGTTGGCCACCTCTGTAGAGCAAGGTCGTGATTAGGAAACGAACTGCTCTCAGAGCGTCAATGACACGGATGCTCCCTCGACTGAGAATAGACGGGAGCAAGTTAATGGAGCCAAGCGCATCGTCAACAAAGTATACGAGAAGCTGGCTGGTCTCTGGAGCTTATACGTGGCGGGAGTACCGAAGTTCCCGGATCTTTCAACGAACGGTGTAGATGCTACTTCGATCTTTTCTGAAGATTATGTGGAGGAGTAGGGGAAAGGAGCGAGCTCGTGGAGAAACGGACTGCATTTCAGTGTGAAGTCAAGGGATTTTTGTTGCGCAGGTCAAGGGTTTTGTTACAGGTTGTCCATGTCACAAGGGATATAATGATTTTGATAGGAGTGAAAGACGATGACGATTATATGTGTAAGAAACACGATGTTGAGATAGCTGTCGCTTGGCGACGAGCAAAAATGGTAGTGGAGAACATGATTCTGTACCGAAGACGCTTCGCCTCAGCGAACTTCAGCTGTCGTACATCGGTGGGTTCTTTTCATGTTCCTTCTATCTACCTGTAACGCAATCCTTTCCTCATTCAGATAATAATGGGCAACATACAGGATCTACAATGAGTTGGCTGGCTTACGGAAAGGAGCCTTTTTTGAGAGTGAGCCATGAGAGGTCATTGGAGCAAGCACAAACTTCACCATAAATGTCGAGGTCAGAGAAGTTGACAACTCGGCACTCTATCACAACCGCAGACGAACATGTGTGCAAGAATGTATCAAGAAGTTTAATGGTCATGGCTGTAAAGATATCACTCGTCACTCCAGCAGCGTCTGCCCTCCTTAAATTAATCCGAATCTTTCTGTCCCAAGCCACGACCAAAAAGTGTTTTGAATCAGCCGACATGTAAAAACCGCGGCCAATGTAGAATAATCCGTCCATCTTTTTCCATGTGCGCAATGAAAACAAAAAGGCCTGCCTACATCCATTTCTTCTCAGTTCCGACCTGCGCATGAACGTATGTGTACTGAGCGTCTGTTCAAAAATCATTCCCTTATACGCCACCCCAACGCGAAACGAGACAAAGCCCGTGCTTTTTACTGAGCCTCGTATCTGCTGAAACCAAATCGCCATAAAAATTGGATAGAAGGGGAAAATGACGAGGCAGGAAAAGAACATTCCTCATTGCATTTGTGATGAGCCTCAGTTGTATGTGAGGGCTGATGATTTAAGCTGTCGTAATCATCTGCAATGCTGCTGGGTCTCGCTCTTCCATTTCTGGATATTTTCCTCGGTTAACGAGTCTCCAGCTGCCTGTCGCTCCTGGTAGGAATTGCTTCTGAATACGGTCAGCCCCCCAGCCGGCCCTCCGGCGGCGTCAATTAATTTCGTTTCCTGGAGCATATCCGATAACTCCTGTTCGCCTTCCGGTCGCCGCACCTGCTGTTCCAGCTCAACTCTGGGTAGACTAACGTCAAATGGAGACGGCTCGTGTCCGTTCGTTGTTAATGGCCGGGGTGTGACTGGACTGACATGATCTTCCGAGTCGCGATTGACTGCTTGCGGGTCGTGGCCGTCGACCCCAATATGGGGAATATCTAGGTTGTCACAGTGTTCATTCTTCTCTGAGCAATCAGGTGCTGACAGCGGTTCCGATTGAAGGGATGAACGACGTCGTGAGTGCAGCCACCTCGTTAGCATCTTCTCTAGTATCGCGCCTCTGACGGGTTTCGCCAGGTAGTCGTCCATGCCTGCCCTAATGCATTTCTCGCGATCTCCCTGGATAGCTGACGCTGTCATAGCCACGATAGGAACATCTTGGACGTATGACTTAAATGGAAGATGATGTCTTAGGAGGTGAGTACACTTGTAACCATCGATGATGGGCATCTGGACATCCATCAGAATGATGTCAGGCTTTGGTTTGTCACCTCTCTTTGCCTCTGCTAGATAGTCTAGAGCCTCCCTGCCGTTCCAAGTTGCCGCCACCTTGAATCCAAGCCGGCCAATGGTCTTTGTAGCAATCTGCTGATTAGTTGGACTGCCATTGTCAGTAGTCAACGTCAATCTAAAAAAGGGGTGCTTACTTGTCCTCGACCACCAAAATGTGGATCTTAGCCCGCTCTGATTTAGGTATCTCCGGTTCGGAATTTGGAGGCGGCCACATTGGTCGGAGGCGGCGGGGGAGGGAATTCGAACTGCCCTGCCCGGCGTCGGTTGACGGCGGAGTGTTCATCAGCTGGTCATACTCTGAGCTGTTGCAAGACATGCTCAGTTCGGATTGTAGTCGATCCGAGATGGCGCCAGCATTCGCCAATCCCACATTCGTGGGATCTTGTGATTTAGTGAAGGGAATCCAAAAACTTGCAGTCGTTCCACTATCGACATTCGACTCCAATGTAATGCGTCCATGCATCAAGTCCAATAGATTCTTGCAAATAGTTAGTCCCAGGCCTGTTCCGCCGAAACGCCGGGCCGTTGAAGCATCTCCTTGGCTAAAAGGCTGGAAGAGCTTTTTCCGTACGTCATCTTGAATGCCAATCCCAGTATCTTCTACCGTGAATCGAACCTCGATACTGTCGGAAGCCTCTTTCTCTTTGGCAACAGAGAACCTGACGTAACCTTGATTTGTAAACTTGATGCTGTTCGTTAGAAGGTTCGTAATAATCTGTCGCACACGGCCTGGGTCCCCAATGACAACCAAATCGTTCTCGATGTCTCCCCCAATGTCCATCTGGAAATCAAGATTCTTCCTCTCAACAGCAAACTGAAGCATTCTACCGACCTCTTTGACAATGACCGAGAGAGAGAATTGTACCTCTTCAATGTCTAGCCGCCCGGACTCCACCTTGGAGAAGTCGAGAATGTCGTTGATGACTGTGAGCAGCGACGTTGCAGAACTCTGGATATTCTCAACGTACTCGCTCTGTTCAGAGTCTAGTTTCATGCCAGCCAAGAGCTCGGCCATTCCAAGAACGCCGGTGATCGGGGTTCGAATTTCGTGCGACATATTGGCAAGGAATTGACTTTTGAGTCTGTTCGCTTCTTTGGCAGCAGCTTCGTTGGCCATGGCCTTCCGTTTCTCCTTAGACTGTGTTTGCAAAGCTACCTCCTGAACCTTCAGTTTTGTGACATCCATGATTACTCCGATAACACCCTCGAGGATGGTTTTGTCTGTTACTTTGCCCTCCATAGTCTTCTTGCCGTGCATTGGAATGAAGCGAGTGCGGTACCATCGACCATCTGGAAGAGATTAGCCTCGAGCTCGACATACCCCCGGGGCGCTGTTTTGCTTACTGAGTTTATGTTCTTTAACTTCCTCTGCTGGTTTGCCATCCAAGATGTGCTCGATCGGTTGGAGAAACTCGGGTTCTTCGCTGTCTGACGGCTGCTCTGTGATCTTCTTAAATACAGTGTACATGTTTTCCCCGATGAACCACCGAGAGTCATGATCACTCTCCTCGTGGGCTTTATCCCCCAATAACGCGCCCTCGAACATGGTCACGCAACGGCGCCGGTCGACTGTGAACAAGGTAACATGAGAGTGGGCGACAACACTCAAGAGTTGCTGGCGTGTGCGTTCAGACTTCATTTTGGTCTGGAAACTCTCGTGGACGTCGGTGCAAGTTCCTAGGGGCTTGACGTCAGCTTAGTGCCTCGTCTGTCCAGCCAGACCCCTTACCAAACCACTTCTCAATTTTGCCGGTTTCTTTGTTGCGTAACGGTAAAGCCCGACCGAGGAACCATCTCCACTGGCCTTCCTTACTTTGGCATCGATATTCTGCCATGTATGGGTCGCCAGTCGCCAGAGAATGCTTCCACCTCTTTACGGTCTCGGGCATGTCTTCAGGATGAAATGGGGTCGTCCAACCCAAGCCGTAACTTTCCTCAGGGGTGAGTCCTGTATAAGTGAACCAACGGGTATTAAAAAAATCATGCATTCCGTCAGGTTTTGTTGTCCAAACCAACTGTGGCATCGTATCGCAGATTAGTTTGAATCTCTCCTCGTCACGTTGCTTTATTTGTGTGATCTCCTCAGTCATGAGCGTCACGTCGCGGGCACTGACAACGCCCCCAAGAAACTCGCCCGTGGCCTCGTCTCGAATAACCTCGCCTAGCATGTCGAATACAATGTTCTTGCCGTTCTCGTCACGCATGCCAATACGAAGTCCAGAAAAAGGTTCCTGAGTTTTGAGCAGAACTGAGATCGGGTATTCATTAGGGTCCAATCGTCGGGAGAAGTCCTCGCTCCACAGCTCCCAGGCAGGTAAGAGATCGAACCCATCGAGAGAAGAATCGTAAACAGTATTCTTTTTGAACAACTTTCGAGCAGCCTTGTTGGGAAATGTGACACTGCCATCCTTCCACATGGCGAGAATTGGCATTTGAGTATTATCCAATAACGCGTCCTTCATCAGCAGCATCTTCTGTAGTAACGAAGGTGTACTCGACTGAGAGACGGCGGATGGGGGACCCATCGGAGGAAATGGAGCAGAGGACACGGTGACGCTACCAGGACTGTGAAAGGAAGGTGAGTTGGAATCCCGGCCAGAACCAGCTGAGGAGGGATTCGAACGGACGATGCATTTGCGGTCAACGGCTTCCAAAACATCTGGCTTTGCTGTCGACATCCTTTTGTTCGCAAAAGCGGAAGGGGATGATTGAGTGTCGGTGAAGGTCAGAGTGAAATACGTCTGGCGATCCTCAACCTCCCAAATGGTCACTATCATCTTGGCAAATACTTGGAATTCGGATTCCTTGGATCTACGCTGGCTGTCGAAGGTTAAATTGCCAATATTTCCCTGCGAAACGATGACTTCGACAACAGCATCCTGAGTCCGCTGCGGCGACGGGCTCTTCGATTGACTGGGCAAGGCCATGCCGCCAGCCGCGGACATCACACCACTGGTACTCCGAGGTTGATTCCATGAATCCTTCACAGATGGTCGAACGCCCATTTCCTCGACAAGAGTGTCCAGGAACGACTCCCAGGTTACCCACACCGGACGTCCATCTTGAAGCATATCGACGCCGACCTGAGAAAGCGTCTTCCCACGTAGCCGATTGGATGTTGCCGCAGCATCATCCTGGTCCGAGTTTTCGGCATGGATGCCCAGCATCCGGCCCATTGCTTCGTTGGCAAGAACTACAGTCTTGAGGTTGTTAAGGACGATGACTGGTACGGGGAGATATTGCATGGCTGCGAAAGCGAGCTGTCCCGGGGATATGCAGGGCATATTGAGACGAAATGGGCTCTGAGAGGGCGATCGTCCATCGGGCCTCGACTGGTCTCTGAGGAACCGATTACCAATGTGCAGCGGAGAGCTACCATCCACACCCATTGTATCTCGGATCAGTCTCGGTCGCGCAGCATCGCTAGTTCCCAAGCCTTCCACTGAGCCTCTGCTTGGGCTGTAGTGGGATTCGTCTTGGCTCGCGGGGGGGAAGACATCGTGAGCAGTGGTTGCCGGCCTAAAAGCTGGAGTCTCACTGAATACATGATGCGTTTCTGGCGGGCTCATATCGAGGTTGCCCCGTCGGATGAAAAGAGCGATGGATGCTCACGTCGCGGGAGAGGAAGGCTGTTGGAGGGTGTCGTTAACGAAGGAGGGTCGAAGGGATAGCCGAGAAGACCTTAGCCCAGGTTCGAGAACAAATCGCGAGGCAGAGGAATGCGACAGGTCAATGTTTCAGCGGGGGACCTGAACATGGCGTAGGTGTAAGTGTTGGGGTAAGGCGCAAGCGGAGACGACGAGTATAATCCTCGATGATGGTGTCGACAGGATCACGAGTAGAGTGAGTGGAAAGTCGAATTGCGGCCGCTGCAGAGGCCAATTGCGAACCTCTCATGAGGTGAGCCAAAAAAGAGAGGTCTCGTACCAAAATCGCAGAAGTAGTGGAGGGCGGGCTTAGGTAAGATGATGATCGTCTACCTGAGGTAAACTCATGAAGCGAAAGAGGCCCACCAACAGCGAGATGGGGCCAGACCTGGAGTCTCGACTGGTCCATCTACGGCGAGCGGGGGATTTTACAGGGTCTAATGGGGCGGCGTCTTCCCCTCCAAGTGGATCCGACCATTCTAGCCCCTCAGTGCTGGGGCTCTTGGTGGCAATATGGGTCCGCTGTGTGTCGATCGTTCCACTGGGCACGATCGTTGCGACCGGGAGAACGTACAAACTCCACCGTGAGAATTTGCAGATGGCCTCGGTAAGGATGAAAGAGCGATGTCCTGCTTTTATGCACTGATTAAGGGTCGGTGGGGAGGAGAAACAGAAGACGAAAGGCGGTGCATACTGAGCAATTGCATTGCAAGGGCGCCTTGACGGGCTTGTCAGGTTATCCTCTCTGAGCCCTTGCGCTAAAGAAGTACACGAAACACACCTTATCGTATCAGCATGTCCTTGCCAACTAGAGGCTAGCTCAAAACTCGGCTATTGTCCCTGATGCTGGTCCGAAAGCATCTTTGTTGCTCTGCCCCCATGCGAGTACGTGCTGGCCTTAACTCAACCGCCCTTGTGTAACGCAAACAGCCAGAGGGATGAGGAACATAACAAATGGACAGCCTCTAGGTAACCCGGCGCTTGGGATTCGGCACAGAAGATATTTCCCCTAGAAGAGCTCGGTGGCAAACTTCCAGTTCTGGAGGGGCTTCTCTCAGTTGCTCCCCAGCTTTTAGGGCCCTCTGGCCCCGTCAGATATGTTCACTGGTAACGGAAGACCGGCGAGCACCCATTTGGTAGCCCTTCCGGAAACGAACGACACGCGGAGCAGCACCCATTTGGCTGTCGAGCTCTGCAGTATTTTGGTGGCCAACTATCATCGGGCCCACAAGATCAATTCCCGTTCGTATCACCGCGATGCAAAAGTCCACCTGAGAAGCCGTTGCTGGATGCCTTAGTCCAGATGTTTCCTTTTGCGGATAGACATGCGGTTTCGAGGTATGCAATACTGTGAAATGAGTGCAAGGTGCCTGGCAGCTAGGGCTGAGTCCCATGCCCTCGACCGGATAACCACGTACCCAATCAGGTGCCGAAAATCTCTCCGCCTCACCAACGCCACTCGGCCTGGCGGGAGATCCATCCAAGACAGCCTCAAGAGACGTAATCAGCTACCAAATCACAATTCCTAACGATCCTCGCCTAATAGAACATCAAAGAGTTCCTGAAGCCTTATTTTCTTCAAGATGAAGATCAAAGAATCCTACGCCGATGTGCGGACGACGGCCAATGGCAAAGATAGTGAAATGCGTACTAATTACCCCTCTTCCCAACTTCGGATTCACGAACCACCAGCTAATCCATGTGTAAGGCATCTTTATCTTCCATCCATCCATTGCAGGCTATCCAAATGCGTAAGATCTATCACCTCTAATTCAGATCCATGAGGATACTCATCTCAATTTCTTAGTCGCTTTCCGGGGGTTTGTCTCTTTAGTGAGATCTATCAAGGTAAGACGGAACGAGTCTCACAACTCGTACCACCCTTATCACCGTCACTAAACTCTTTCAAGTCACCGGCCCTGTAGCTCGTCTCGCCCGCCAAATCGCAGGTCAAGGCTACATCGTCGCCGCGCCCTCGTCCTACCATGACTTCGTTAGCCCCGAACCCCTGGAGTATTCTGCTGCCGATACAGATAGGGGTAATCAGTTCAAGATCGAGAAGACTCTTGAGTCCTATGATGCAGACTCATACGCCACCGTCGATCATCTTCTCAGTCTCCCTACCTGTACCGGTTCGATCGGTAGCACAGGGATGTGCCTGGGCGGGCATCTCGCTGTCCGAGCAGCTGTAAGTGCCCGGAGAGCCTTGCTTGCGACTCTACAATCATTCTCGCCTCTATGCTAATGGGCGTGCAGCTTGACCCCCGAATAACTGCATGTGTCGCGTATTTCGCAACTGACATCCATTGCCGTACACTCGGCCCCTCTGATGGCCCCAACACCTCGTCAACCGCACCGGAGAACAGCAACCACACACTCGACCTCTTCTCTAGATTCAAAGGCGAAGTAGCCATGATCTTCGGTGTGAAGGACACCCACGTTCCTGACGCAGGTCGAGATCTCATCCGCCTCAAGCTGCGCGAGTCAGATGTAGTATCGAGCTTTTACGAATTTGCATGGGCCGAACACGCATTTATAAGGGACGAGTCTAGTAAGGGTCGATACGATGCAGCGCTCACGAAGATTTCCTTTGAAGTGCTACTGGAGCTATTTAGCAGAATACTTAAGACAGACCTAGGGGACAAAGGGATGGCACCTCCCCCAGAACACGTGTGCTGATAGATCTACATGTGTCAATATCACAAATAACGGAGCAATCTCTCAAGGAGTCCAGTTCTTAGCGAGGCTGCGAGTGCCTTTATACAGTCTTGACAAGAAGTGCAAGAAGTTTGACGTCAATGTCGCTCTCCCCACCAGCACTACTGCCTAGGCTGCTGCCCATGAGGTTCGGCTCGACTGCTTCAGGAGAGCGGAAAGAAATCTTGCAATCCTTCCGTGAATGATACTAGATGATGGATCTTCATAATGGGGCCCGGTTAGCCGTAGGCATAGTCGAAGCTGGGCATCAAGGGCGGCGTTCGAGGGTACTAGGGTGGAGGTTCAGAGGGGGAGCGATTAAGAAGGGCATGGTTCGAAGAGGGCACATCTCGTCGCTGCAAAATTTGAGGGATGATTGATTGGGTTCGATCTCTGAAACCGGTGCTAATTCGCGGTTGCAATGTTGTGACTACAACTAGCAGGCAAAGAGCGCGTAAATTTCGCGACAAGACGCTCTCAACCAAGGAGTTCACTACTCTCCACTAAGTTTACTCGCAGCAAACTTACCATTCAGTTTCCGTCTCTTACCGAAGAGTCTATCGTACCGCATTCGGATAGTGTCACCCCGTGACAGAAGCTTCTGCGCCGCGAACGGCAACGAAGCTGGGAGTGAGTGATGACGATTGTCCGCCAGAACACTGACATCGACTTCGTCATCTACATCAAGTACCGGTATCTCAAGTCCAGTGGGCCATCACATAAACTATCTACTTGGATAGACGAAAGTTGCACGCCACATCCGGTTGGTGTGTCTGATGTTGATGGAGAGGAACTGGAGGGAAGAGATAACCCTGATGATCGGCCAAGCAGTGACAAAGAATATAGTGAAGCGGTCGCGGGCGTTCCGCCATGTCTAGGATCAGGGGGGGAGGGGGTGCGTTGCGAGGTGGGCGTGAATGAGATCCGAAGAAGATCTCCGTCGCCATAAGCCCGTCATGAAAGTGGCGCCTAAGTTCGATTGCCACTTCAGGGTCACCGCACTGGCACGCAACAGAACTGCTTTGTCCTTCCTCGTCTACTTGGCACCTGCGTGTTGACTTGGGAGTTATAAATGAGAGAACAACGCTAATGCGTGTGCCCTCTACCGGTCTGCTACTGGCTTGTTGATTCCAGTCTCAACTTCCAGCTCGTTGGGATGGGAGATGAAGTCATCCTTAGATGTCGCCTTAACTGCGAGGGTCAATACTCCGGCAAGGGCGAGGTTTCGCGTCTCGGGGGCGGAAAATGGGCAGTGTCGTTGTAATTAAACTAGGTACGATCCCTTCGATTTACGATCTTGATGTAACTTGTGATTTCTCTTCTTGGGATGGCCTTCTGCTTCTGGAACAGGGGGAGGTTGTCGGAAGGGCTGTTCGGGAGGGATGTAACGTCCCGAGTTCGGCATCGGCCTCCTCGGTCTCTAGGGGAAACCGAGAAGAAACAAGAGGCGGTGTAGGGCCAATTACCCCATCTTCGAGCTGGTCTGAGAATCAGGGAGGGATGGAGTATCCTCAGGATCGAACCGACATGAACCAACTTGAATTCGCACGCCTTGGGTAACCATGCCACCTCCGTGTTCTCGATACGTCACCTTGAAACGCCATTTCTCCCAGACGCTGCCAAACCTGGACCCTAACGTTATCTCTGACTCCTCAACGACTTCACAGCACGGATTATGACACATTTCCCGCCATTGAAAACAGATGACACGGCATTCATTATGTGCAGGGATGCAGGATGGCGCAAGGGCGTTTGCTGGTAGTATCTTCGGAGGCACGGCTTCTTTGAAACAAGTTTCGAGCTACTTTGACCGGGTGCCCTACGGACTCATACGGCCCGAGCCTTTATTTGCTAGTTCGTGCGCAAGCTAATCCCTCCGACCTCGAAACGAATGCCGGTGACAAGGAAAAGGAGATGCTTGGAAACTCTGCAAAAATTTAACGGCGCTAGGCTCAATCATTCGCTGACAGCAGCTCTTGTCAGCCTTAAATCCATCTCAGCCAGATTAACACAAGAGCCAACAGAACAACATGCGTGCACCAATGAGAATGGGAAATAGAAGATTCCTCTAGCTAGGCTCTACTAAGCTGGAGACCTTGGAGTTATGATGGGCGTAAAACGCGTCTTCCCATAGCTAGGATCCCTTACCGTCTCCACCTAGGTACCTATCGGCTGACACGACTGTCCAGACCACCGGCATCCTTCCTCAGGGTGGAGGATGAGGCTGTTCACAAACTACTTTTTCCAAACTAAATCTTCGACTTTGAACCGGAAAAGACCTCTGCAGGTGCGAGACGGGCCATCGAGTTCCAAGGCGAGCTAACGGTTTGTTTGTTATCTTTGACCTCTTGTATGAGGAAGAGTTGCAATCTTTCCTCCCGGAGGGTACGCTTTCCACGTCGATTATCGGAAGACGATGAAGGTGAACCACTGTCTGGGCACCTATCAAGTCCATCGTTAGTTCAATGAAGAAACCCAAGGCCAAGTGATCAAGCCACTTACCTCCCATCAGTACTCGGGTTAACCAGGATAGAAGAAGGATCTGGACGCGGCATGATGTAGTGTTCCGAGAAAGAGATGATGAAGGTGGGTTTATACATGGTGCGGCGGAATAGAGTCACCGCTTTGAGAAGCCGCATGGGAATGGTCGGTATTTATACATAATTAATCAGATTGGCAAAGTGTCAAGGTCTTCAGAGATCTTCAAATCTGTCATAGCGGGAGAGCCAAGGCAAGGCACCTACCCAGTCCCATCGAGGATACGTACCCAAATCATATGCAGCGAGTCTCGATGACAGTAGGCCCTTGTGAAGCCTGTGAGATTTAGCGTAGCGAACTCTTCTCTACATCCAAAAATGAAGAAAAAGAAAAAGAAAAAGAAAAGGAAGGTCGTTGATAACGTTGTCTCGACCGCCTCATCGAGCCGGTTGGTCTCTGGTCTGGTGAGCGGCAGGGGGGTACAGTACCTGAGGTACTTGACCTTCCCCCCTCCCCCAACAACAGTCACATCACAGTTCACGAATCATCACGGTCGATGTCCTTTCCGTGGGAATAGAACAAAAGACCAGTCTCATTCTTTAGCGCTCAAGGGCCACACGGCATCGCAACCCACACCCCCGCTACCTTGCGTCCGGTGAGCTTAGCTAGGTGCACGGGGCAGATAGGCTCCCCCCTATGCAGTTCGATCCTTTGAGATCCAATTCGCCTTTTTGCCTTGTTTCTTTTCTTTTCTTTTCTTTTGCTCTTCTCTTTCCTAATTGCCTTGCAAGCAACACCTAATCAGCGCTACCATCGAGGCTAAACAAGGTACGATGTCCCAGGTCGACGTCACAGGGAGAAGAGGGGGGCGTGGTTTTAAGCCAGAACCCACAGACCATACAGGCAGGCCAGGGGTCTCTGGGCTTCCAATTCCTCGCTCGTACTCTGTCGAGGGCTGACTACCTGGGTAGTCAGAAATAAGATGAGGATTCGGAAGAGGTCTCGAGCTTCATGGAGTTGGATGCATGATGGGTGAGGGTCGTGCTACGATAGTCCGACAGTCCCAATCAAAAGCCAGCAGTTCACGAACATGAAACAATAATTCAAGCCGCTTTTATTGGAGAATGGCTTAGAAGTCGACGGCCTTGTCCCTAGCCATATCAGCCCGCAAAGAATAGCAATCCACCCGATGGTCCGACAATTGAAGAATTTTCTCTCATCTACGCGCGGGGGACAGCAAAGTGAGGCGAGATACGTGTCGTCACCCAGCCGCCTATCAGCTGGTGGTCGCTGATCCTCGTAATCGTGCCTCAACCCCAAGCCCCTTTAGCTCGACCTGTGGGTGCCTGAGACACGAACAGTCGCCTAGCTGATCAAACACACAAGAATAGATCCTAGATCTAGTGACCGCTATCGGCATAGCTTGGCTGCATTCAGAAATTAAACTTTGCCGTCTTCACATGTTTAGTTAGTCCGTTTCGCGACCTGCTACTCGCGGCCGCCAGGTGGCGTCTTGGCTTCTTGGTTGCGGACAACAGCGAACTGGACTCATTAGGACTGTAACAATGCACACCGGCTTCATCTGTCAGAAGTCAAAAATATCCTCCTACTTCCTTAGATGGTGCTCAAGAATCAAATACATCCTTCTTCTAATCAACTCTATTCCACCATGTCCCGAAACAGCAACCGTGTACCCTTTAATTCCTCTGAGCTTGACAGTCGTCTCGAGCGAACGTTTCTTCGCAAACATTCCCGTCGCGCAGTTCGATTTCTTGTTAAGGCTTCGGCAGAACGTTCTCTATCTATGATGAGCGACCTTGATTCCCAGGCCGATATCCTTGAAGTTGTCTATGACTTGAAGCATCATCTCTCATCGAGAGCCTGCCGATGGCCCTCGAACACGAAAGCCTTACCACGCCCAAGAGACTTGAAGTCGAGTAGTAAAGGGTCGATCTCAGCCTACAAGAACACCGGCGACGATGAGGGCACCAGGACCTAGTGTGCGGCACTACGTCCTGCTTTTTTTTCTCTGAGTAAGAGCTCAACGTCGACTCTCACCACTAAGAGCCACCTTTCTAGGCAAAACGCAATCTAAGGCCTCGAAAGCCTCTTGTTGCGGAAGCTACGGCAAAGTAGAGGAGGACAGACTGTTGCGTCACTCCAAACAGAGCCTGCGGTCATATTCCATGCTGACCGTTATCGTTTGACGAAAGGAATCCCCTTTCCATCGTTCACGAGCCCATGTCAAACCCCTCCAGCACGATCCGATCACCCCGAGTCGAACTCACAGTCGGGGAATCGCAGGCTCCCTTCAACAGCGCCGCAGAACTTCACTCGCGGTCTTTTATCGTACATATAGGCTGCCAGCGAGGATTAAAGCCACTTGCGCTTTGCTCCCTCTGCAATCCTCGAGCTGGAGACATTCGCGTTCGCCGTTCTTGCCTGATGGTGAAAAAATCAGGTCCGGTTCGCGTTCCCATACTTCACACTGGCCCTGTTCAAACAGGAATTTGGAGGGGATCCATTCCCTCCTCAAAGCTTGGTGTAATTACGCTTTCTCAATCCGTCGTGTCAAGTCCATACTATAAGTTGTCTTAACACCTGCAGCCGAGACGATAACACAGAGGGGACAAGCTCAATCAGTGCGCCGCATGGTATGCGAATGCTTGAAGGCAATAGGAAGAGAAGACAAGAAACAAAGACATCAACAAGGCCGACTACGGGGCATGAGGCTGGTCGGGCAGATAAGCGAAGCCGGCTGGTGTGGAAGCTTGGACAATCCAAGGGGGAGGGGTGACGTGACGTGAGGGACCCTGCCCTGAAAACTGGGCGCTTCCAGTCGGAGCTCATCTCCGCGCCGGCAATCGAAATGACATCTCGATGTCTCAAGCCAGCCGTCCTCGGTGTGATACTAGACATCAGACTTATACAATGGGCTCTAAGGAGAAAACTAGGCTATACCGTGAGTATCAATTGGTATTCTTCGAACTTGGAAAAAACCATGACGTTAGATGTGGAAGGAGGCTGTCGTTCGTGACTGACTGCTGGAACTTCTCATGCAATTAGTGCACCATCTCTATGTCAAGATGCCCTTGAAGATGTAATTGCGAGGCTATTCCTAAGGCGTTAACGCCAGCCGGGCCATCCCCTGTTGTTGCCCTTGCTGCCACGTGGCAGCGTCAGCTGGATCTGACTGCTCTCAATCTGCCTGGGTCATGGGTCTCATGGCATCGGAGTAGGGCCTACGGATACTGATCCCGGTACCGCTTCGAGGTGGATCAGAAGATGCAAGGCGGGGAGCTTGGCTCGAAGCCATCCTCATCGCTGTGAGTAAGTCCTTGTCACTAGGGCTGGGGGATAATCTCAAGTGTGCTATAACAGAACAATACACCATCCCAGCAGATACAGGGAGCGCATCGATCTTAGTCGACTACGATAATGACAGCAGGATCGACGCTTTCGCTATCTGGCCTCCTTTACTCTATCTAGCGTTCAGGCCTCAGCAAGACAGTAGCGCGCTGCCACGAACGGCCGGGGGAGGGAAAGCACGGGGAGTGGATGTTCCCGAAGCACCGGAATTCCAATTTCGGCATTGCGAGTGGGAATCAGCGTGACCGATTACTGCGCGTGCTAAGTTATTTTAATTTGACGAATTGGCGTTACTTTATTTTACTATTATTTTTCCCCAGCTCGAGCGTTCATGTTACTGCACAAGATGCATTAGTCCCCCGAACGGGCGTGGGAGAACGCATCGGACGCTGAGCCAAGCCCGCACAAAGTCGACCTAAATCTCGAATCCACCCTGGCAATTTCCCAGACAAGAATAGAAGCCAGCGGCTACCTGAGTGTATTGACAAGCGGGACCGCTAGAGGCCCGGGGGTCTATGAAGCTAAGGCGGATGGCTCCGGTCAAGCTATCAAGATTCTGAGCACGAAGTATCTCGTCACAAGCCACTGACACGCTGAGTGGTAGATGTTTTGGTGTCTGCAAATCTCCAACCAGACCCAAGTTCGCTTCTTGCTGTTGCAAACCCTCAACATGTTTCATCTAGAAGGTCAAGATTTTCAGATTTTTGCAGACATGCTCCAAGGGACACGCCTCACTCGTCTGCCTCTGGAATAGCGGTGAGCGGTCATTGCAACCACAACACCACACCATCAGGGAGTCACGCCACAAGGGCTCGTAATCTCCTACACTATTCCCGCTTCCTCATCCGTCGATTTGCGTCTCTCACGTGCAAGGACACGCGCGCTGGAACCTGCGTTGAAGAAATCTCACGGTATCCACACTGCGTTTCGATAGTCGACGAGTCGTCCAGGAATCAAGGGAGCATGAGATTGAAACGAACCGGATCAACACTGAATGTAACATAATGTAACGCAAGTGAGGACGAATGTGGCATGAGCGGTTAATACAACTCTGAAACAGGGCTGCATCAATACTGGTTCCTGGTTCCTGTAAAAGCCATCTGTCAGTATTCGAGAAGTTTGCGCAGAAATTGGAAGAACCCCTTTTGACACCGCTCTCCAGTCGTCCAATGCAGCCATTTTTGTCACATCACTCTACAGGGACAACCTTTCACCACATGATCCGAGTTTTCACGAGTCCATTTAATTTCCACCATATGAGACATTGATCCATGGGTGGGTCGGTGGGTTCATTCAGCCGTAGCCTCGCATAGGGAGTCCTCGGCGCTCTCGCGCGGGTCAAGCCATCCCTACCTCAAGTATGGGAAATCCAAACCTCGTGTAGGCTAGCCTCGTTCCCCAAGTAGTGTAGGAGTAATTTCCCCCTCCTGAGCATCGCAGCGTTGCAATTGAAGTTCTTCTGGATCCATTTGCCTTGTTCTTCCTGTTTTGTTGACACGTTTCTCGGCAAGTTCTGGGATGCGACCCGTCCCCCGGTTGCCTTGTCGCCTACGACCGTCTCCGGCATGGGGAAATGGAGCCTCTGAGATTCAATTCATCCCTCTACATCGATAGTTGAAGACCTTTTTTGGCTTTCTTCTGCCGACCTTGCCCAAAAATCAAAGATACGCGTCTAATATTGCCTGATTCCTTGAAACCAGAACCGACATTACTCGAATCCTTGGCTCCTGGCGGATACCCCGGCCTATCGTTCTATCTCTGACACTTCTTACACCTATCTCCGGCGAATAGCTGAGCATTTTCCAACGTCCTTGTCTCCCTTAGCCGAACTCCGCGAGGATGGGTTCGACTACTCGATCTGTGAGACTCTGAGCTGATACTTGCATCGGGATAGGAGTGAGGAGGCACACTGGGCTCTTCTTAGATTAGAATGGCCGTTGCATTCGCCAAAGCAAACGATTTATTCTTTCCCTTCATCTGTAGGTAGGGACAAATCTCTAGCGACCTTCGACCACTGACGCCCTACCAAGCATTTCGAGAATTCTGACCACCAGTCCATTCGAAAGAGTCGTCCGGCCTGCATGCGATCGAACATATACTCAGGATTCGAAGATTGAGAGCTTGTCTATTCACACTGACCCTTCAGGCAATATCGCCATGGGGGGATGCCAGTCGGCCAATATCTCACTGGGCGTTCAATCTTAATGGATTCACTCTCGAAGACGAACGCACAGAAAGAAAAAAGTCGCTGATGGTTAGCTTGCGTCTATTCATTAAACAGTCAAACAATCCGAATATCCTCAAGTGGCTCTTAGCCGCCCATTGGTGTATATTCAACACTTGCTCGACCCTACGAGGCGAAGGCGGTCGTGCTTGTAGTGTCAGCGACCTCCAACCAACACTGCGTTGGTGTGGTATCATACAGTTTAGGGCTCTGAGGTAGAGTAATACTGTCGTGGCGAGCTAATAGGAAGGGAATCAGGTCGTCAGAATGTTGTTGTTCCGTGTTCCTGTGACGTGCTGATACGTGAAGTCATCACAGGGGCCCAGATGGTCTCTGTGGCCTGAGCGTGTCAGGTGACTGGTCCTGTGAGGGCACATAATGCCCTCACCAAACAATAGATAATAATAATCACCCCTTTTACCAATATCAAGACGATATCCACGTAGTGATTAACGTCACGAGTTATACCACGCATCACGTGCAGTGGGTTTCCGAGTGCCGAGTGTATGTCTTTAAGATATATGCCCAACCTTTTGTCTATTTTCTTGATGAATTTGGTATGGGAAGTTGGAGAATCCTGATCCTTGTTCGCAATACTCATTCTGATAACAATGGTGATGTCTTCTATTGTGCCTCTTGACTGGACTATACATCGGTCAACAAGCTTGACGGATTGAACTGGGCGTAGAAAAAGGGTGGTTTCTTAATTCGTGACATACAATCATAATCTCTGTAGACCCTGGAAGTCTCATGTGTCGTAGCTAACGGCATGGGATGGAGCTTTTGGTACGGCTCTGTGCAATGCATCAGTCCTCATCCAGGAGCTAGAGTCACTGACAGTAAAGAAATTAAGTAATGTTTCTATGCTGGGTCCTTTTTATATTACTTTTTTCTCTGACGTTTTTATACTTACACCGTCACCAAGTCCATATTCAATGCTCCTCTCCATTTAATCCTCGCAGGCTCAAAGCACCTC